>PVKU01002966.1:0-199797 GCA_004027475.1 Anoura caudifer
CTCCCTCCCTTCTCTCTTTCTTTCTACTAGCTAGCTATTCATCTATCATTAATTCTTCATTTTACTATAGAATTTCCCAACCAATATGAAGACTAATGTTCTTTAAAGTTCTGAAATTATTTCTGCAAAGATCTGAGATGAAAAACAAGTAAATTTCATTAAAAATTATTCAGCTTTAAAAGTTGAACATCTAGATAATCTCAGAATTACCATACTTCATGTTTGGTATGTTCAAGTACACTTTTATTGGACAGTAGCTTATAATCAGAATATTTGTTTAAAATAAAAACATAATATAAAATATTTTATTTTCAAATAAACTTAAATTTGAAAACATTTTTAAAGATATCATACCAACAGTTATTCAAACAATTGCTAAAATAATGAGGGTTTTCAAACTTAATTTGTTAATACAAGCATCTGAAGCCACAATTCCAAGGTCCAAATCCTGGCTCTGTGACTTCCTCGTTGTGTGCCCTTGAACAGGTGACTTGACTTTGTGCCTGTTTCCTTATCAATGGCATGGTGTAGTAGTGCCTACCTGATGGAAGTATAGTAAGGAGAAGCAGATATACGTCAATCTAATAGAACAATGCCCACCACATAGTAAGTACATCGTGAATGTTGGCTCATATTACTAGCTTTAAAAGTGTTTTTTAAAATCATTGAAAGGGGAGTTCATTAAATAATTAGAAAATTAACAACCCGATAAAAGTGATGCAGTCACAACTCAGTGCCCATTCTCATGGAGTTTTAAGTAGCACTGATCTCAGATGTTTTCCTGAGATAGTCATCCTGAAAAACTCAAACAACCCAATAACCAACCAGCTAAAAACAAAAACAAAAAATATCCCATTTATTCTGCAGTCCCACACACAAAAAATCAAAACAAAACTCTACATCCTCCTTAAAATGGGAGTAGTAATGGAAGCCAGAGGAAAATAAATAAAAAATGCAGAAAGAGTTCCTTTTTAACTCACTCACTTAAGTGTCTAAATCAAATTATAGTTGACTGTAAAAATTTCTAACTAATAGGAAACTATGCTCATGAATCAATAAATCAGTGAAACACTGAAAAAAATTTGATGTAATATACTAGTTGCTGGTGATATACTAATACTAACAAGAGCTATAATGGTAAATAAGAAGTAAATAGAAAATAAAAGTTTTTATTAAAGTATTACTTTTAAGACTATCATCAATCTTAAGAGCAGTCATTGCTAACTGGTGTATTTATCTCCAGGTAAATGTGAGTCATAGCAATTAAAAAAATGTTTCTGATTCAGGCTGTTTCATGAAAAGCTAATATTTTATTTCTAAAATAAAATATATGTATAGATGACAACATTATAGGTTCCTTTCAAAGAATTAAATTAGGAAAGTGTACAGACTCTTTGCCCGTGTCATCTGTTAGTGGCAGAATAAGACGAGAGATCTAAGAGACTCTAAAGCCCTCCAAAAAACCTCTCCACTTCTCCCCCTTGCCCATTCTTCCCTTTGTGGGCTGGTCATAACACACTGGAGATTAATGAGCCATTAAAAAGCATTACACCCCATTGGTCCAGATTTGACTTTTTTTCAAAATTACTAGCCTCTGGAATATTACTGTGGATAACATGGGACAATTTTTTCAAAGAAGTCTTTTTTCCTTAAGTAACTGCTGGAGTTATTCAAAACAATAATGTATCCCAACTTGTGCTGCCATCTGAGATCTTTAGATCAAGAATCTAACATTAATGAATATCTGTCTGCTTTTGACTCTCATTGCAATTCTGGAGGAAAGGTAATCTGTCTGCTATTTTTGTGGCTGAGGACAATAATGCTCAGAGAGTCATTTGCTTAATATATCTAAATTTGCAAAGGGGATCTGGAAGCTTCTGGCTGAAGCTCTTTCCACTACCTGATGGAATTACAAAAAAGTTTAAATAAAGTTGAGTATGAAACCAATCAACTAGAAGTTAAATATTCAGTGTTTATGTCAGTGGCTATATAATTGATGATAGGAAAATTAACACATCCTTGGTAATAGTTAAGTGATAAATAAAATTTCAGGTTCAGTATTACTGTTTCCATATCTAACATTACAGAGGTTGAAGGGAGGAATGTTAAGTTGTAGTCATGATGCCATGGTCCACACAGCAGTTCTGCCACTTACTGATGCTAATTAGTTTGTAATTTTCTATATTCTGTGAAACCAGCCTATAGGATGGCCAGGATGATAAATAAAACAATGCAACACAATGTCTAATATATATATTAGCTCAAAAATTCTTGTTGATTTGGGTCAATAGTATTGAGTAACATAAATCATTTAAAAACTTTTTAACCTGCTGAAGACTTCCATTGCTCTTTACAGGCAGTCTGCATTCCAAACTCCAAATACTGGATTGCAGGAGCAATGCAAATTCATATTACATGGAAGTCTTGCTTCAACAAAAATGAAGGGAATTCCTCACAAATTTTCAAAGGATGTCTCCATATGTGTTCTCAGATATACAGTTATTCACTCTTTGAGCTGCAACTAGAATGCACTCAATACATTTAGAAAAGAGAAGCTCTGAAGTTTGGAATCACTGATGAATAAATCAGACACTCATTTGCATTTCAAACTGAAACATGCAGAAAGGCTCTCTTTAATGAGGATATCTTATGTCCGAGATGGCATTGAAGTACAGAGACTTTGCTGAGGTTTAATGACAACACCTTCCTTTTATTCATCTCAGAGATGTCACCTTTAAGGCATACAGCTAAAAGAATTGGTAAAATAAATTTAAAAGAGGAGATGTATTCAGTACAGTTTCACATTGTCTTTCTTTCAGAGTGTTCACTGAGGCATCAGACTGGCAATTACATCTCTGTCAACATCTGCTCTCATTTTACAAATTGACAGCATTCAGAAGCAGACGTTGGGATTAGACGTTATTCTTAAACTTTGGATCAGGCTACGAAATCACATTTGTCTACTACAGAAAAACCTTCCTGGAACATCTTAAAATATTGTTGGCCTGAGAAAAACGTGTCCCACTAAGCACTTAGGTTCATATTGCAGTTTTCCAAAACTTGCCAATATTTACTTAGTTTACCAAAAGTTGAAGCTAATGGGTATTCTGTAAATAGACTGGATCAGGCAAGTCCAGTCACAGGAGCTGAGTCACTAATGAGTGTCATAGGATAAGAAATTTATTATACAAGTTAGATATTACATAATTGTGGAAGTTGCCTTTCCAGTGAAGGTCAGGAAGGATAGCTGTGTTATCAAAGAAGCACTCAATCTGAGAAACCGGGCACTTCCAATTACCAAGTTAGGTTGCCAAGGGGAAGCTTTTGTGGGAGTCAGTACACCACTGTTGCCTCTGATAAGTTATCACCTCTGTGCTTCCACAGTGAAGCACCTGGTGGTGGCCCAGGCCACTGTTGGATAACAGCGACAATAGCCAGAAAGATGCTGGATGCAGAATGTGTTGAGAGATTTAGCAGAGGCTAGAACACACCAGGTAACCTCTACACTTGTCAATCAAAGCATCTGATAACCCTCTCCAAGTCAGCATGATTAGATTGCTCCATTTTTGTCTTTCACGTCTCCCCTATACTTCCCTTTAGAACAATTGTATTTGGCAATCAGACAGCAAAAAGGGTTTGGGTACCAGTTTCCAGCTTAATCAGATATACATCTCAAATCACCACATGTTCCGTAATACATGCTGTGAATGCCCATTCCATTGCTGGCCTTGGAGAGGGCCTGTCAGTCAATCTCCTTTTGAAGCTATTTGATTTTATTTTATTATCAAAAGACTATGATAGAAACACACTAAGAATCACTGCTTTTCTTTACTGATTGAATGTTTACTCCATAAACCTTTCTAGGCTTTCTGTTTTGTTTTGTTTTGTTTTGTTCTTTTAGACAATGTTGAAACCAAGGTCTTTATGTCAACCGAAAAGATTTTAAAGATTGGACTCCTCATGTCTTCTCTGATCTTATCTTGTAGCCTCTTTCTCCCCCTCCCTGAGCTCCAGCCATTCAGGCGCCTCTTGTTTTCTTGAAAATGTCACACATGTTTCTTCCTGCCTTAGTGCCTGTACATTTGCAGTTCCTAGAATGCTTTTCTCCAAAAAAATCCACATGACTCATTCCATCACCTCTTTCTGGTTTTTCTCCAAATATCAACTTCTCAGAAAAGACTCATGGATTATTTCATTTACAACAGTACTGCTTACTCCCTATTTATCTTTTCTGATTATTTTTTCACCATTAGCCTTTTCACTATTTAACAGAGTACGTATATTGTATATGTATCTTGAGTGTCACATTTTCTCCTATGCTAGAATATAGTCCCCATGAGGGCAGGAATTTTTGTGTGTTTTATTTAGTACTGTGCCTGGCATATAATTGGGAAGGCAGGCAAGCCAGTAGTAACCTCACAAATATTTATTAAATATATTCAATGAAATAATGAGTCACAAAATTGTTTTGTTGGTCCATAACTTTTGTCCAAGGGATTTGTGTTATGAATGTGAGGAGTAATTTTAAATGCCATAGTTCAAAATAACACTAGAGAAAACTAAATTCCAGTTAGTTTTCTTTTAATTTTGACTTTCACCTCACTAATGATGAAACTTGCGATATGAAGATTTGTTGAATATATCTAGCTGTCTAAATTTCTACTTTTCCATGATTTTGAAAAAGCTAGTCATGAAAGGAAATTGTCTCAACCATGTTAAGAAATTTGCTCTCCTCTTGGAGCCCTGAGTTAGTCACTTGTCTCACAGAGCCCCCTGAGATCTTAAAGGCTTGAGCTGAGAGATTTAAAAGAAGGACAGCTCAGAACCACGTATCTAGATGTGCCTGTTGGTTTCTCACATTTGACTGTGTAGTCACTATTCTTTGAGGACTCCATGTTCAAAAAGAACTTTTGATTGATACATATGTATATATAGATATACAGATATAGATATACAGATGTATAGAAATATGGATCTCAAAACATGTCTTTTAAAAACATTTAACTTGCTGAAGACTTCCATAGTTCTTCTACAGGCAGTGTGCATTTCAAACTCCAAATACTAGCTTGTAGTAGCAATGCAAACTCATATTACATGGGAGTTTTGCTTCAATAAAAATGAAAGTATCCAGCCATGTGATATGAAAAAGAGATATTTATTGAAGAAAATAAAAGAAACATTGTACATGGGACAATGACACCTCAGTCCCCTTAAAAGTAGGAGCCTTGGGACCTCACGCAGTTCTCCCAGTCACCATCAGCTGCCCCAACATATTTTCCTGAATTTCATTGAAGGTCTGAAATCTCTTCCCTTTCATAGGTGATTTAGTTTTGGGAAAAGCCAGAAATCACAGGGCATCAAATCTGTTCTGTAAGGGGGAGCTGAATCACCTGGGTGATTTGATGTTTCACAAAAAAACTCCAAACAAGACATGATGCATGAGCAGGCACATCGTGGTGATAAAGCTGCCAATCACCAGTTGCCCATAGCTGTGGCCTTCCAAATCATCTGAGTAGTTTCCATGGAGGAATGTTCAAGTTTAACACAAAATTTGGTACAGATTTGTTGCTCTACATGCTCAGTCATTTTGAATGTGATGACCACGCAGTACATATGCACACTCATTGGTATCTACCACCCTCAATGACTAGTATGGTGAAGTTGTCAATGTTCATGCATGTGCATTCCAGTCCGCTCTCCTTGGCTGCCAGGTTACATAGATATCACACAAACCAATATCATATCAATAATGGCTCGACTTTTTCTGGACAGACACCTTGTATATATAACCCCAAACATTTACTTATCACACCATTGCTCTCTTACTTTCTACTCCTTTCATTTTCTCCACTTCCATTGAATTTTCATCTTCTTCATTTTCTGCTGCCACATTTGGTAATTTCCATTCTCCTAGGTCATAAGAGTATGCATAAATAACATTGATAGTTAATAAACATATAGATTTAGTTAATAAACATAGGGACTTAATAAATACGAAATTAGAATAAGAAACCCAAATTTAATTTCTTGCCTTACCACTTACTGAACTCAAGTATTGTGAAAATTTTGTATTTCTTTAAGCCTCATTTGTTTAAATCATAATAGGTAATAGATTCTGTCCTTATGAAGATTATGAGTGAATACACATAAAACATTTAGCATAATGACAAAAACATAGAATACATTAAATTCATATCATCATCAATATTTTTATAAATGAAAATATATACCTTGCATATAATACCTCATCTTCCAGGTTCTCAGTTTCCTGAGATATAAAATGAGAATATTAAAGTAGAGTATCTTTAATGTACTTCTCAGCTATAAAATTCTGAGTCTATACTATATAGGTTATGTGTATAAATGGAAATGTTTGAATATGTAAACATATGATATAGTCTCTATTAAGTTATCCCTTAAATTAATTAACAATGAAGTTAATAAAATATATAACATCATTGAATAATAGCTGTTCTAACAGCTACTTTTTCCCAAAGGGAATCAAATTATATTAATTCATGGCAGTTTACTTTTAAAATTGTGTATTCATAAGATTTGTAGTTCAAAAATTGGTTTAATAATATGTTCACATTTTCTGCCCTTGCCCTTCTTCAGACACAGAGACTATCTCTGGGTGCCCACGGTACAACTCTCAACACATTAGCACTGGTGCAATGCATTGTATTCTGTAGTAGCAAAAGACTAAGTAAAGAAAACCTCAAAATCCTTCAGGGGAGAATCTGGGACACAAAGAAGGCTCAACCATAGAAGGAAATATTATGCAGCCCTCACAAATGATGAGGCAGCTCTCTGAGTACGTGTATAAATACATCACCAAGATACATTGTTGTGGAGAAGAAAGAAAGCACATAGAAAGGTTTGCATAAACTGTATTTTTGTGGAGGAAAATGTTTCTATGTGCTATGTCTGAATAGCACTAGGAACTGTTACTACCTTTAAGGAAGGAAATTACTTTTCTAGAAACAAGAAAGGGGGAGAGGAAGACTTATTTTTCTTGTCCCGTAACAAAATGAGTTCATAAGCACATAGTTTGTATTTTCTATCTTCTAGGATACATTCATGCCACAAGTACCCTTGATATATTTATCAATCAACTAACAGATGTTTTTCTTTAAACTCACTATTGCAACAGAGGCAAGGAAAAAAACAGATGTATATCTTGAGGAAATGGAGGCAAATGAGAGAGAAGAGGAAGAGGTTTAAAAAGACTCATGAGTACATTGAGAAATACATTATTTGTGGTGCAATTGACTCAGATACAGAAAGGAAGGAAAGAGGACAACAGTGACATTAGTTGTGCAGAATTTCTCTGAGAAGAGACCTAATGGGAGCAGGGTTGGTTCAGACAGTTTTCTGCCACCAGGTGGCATCATCAACCCAAGACAGTTTGGATGCTCCAGGTTAGTATAGGTTACTATGGCGCAGTGGGTTAGTAGAAGTAAAAATGATGGCTTTTGGACCACGAAATGGAAAGCAATGCATGAACAACTATTCAAAAGTTACTATAGCAATAAATACACATGTAACAACTCAGGTCTTAGATTGATAGTGCTTCTTAGGAAAAATTATAGTATATGATGATGTACGTATATGTAAAACTGTTGTTTAAGGCTTGCTTAAAAAAACATTTTCCTTAATGTTAAAATGCATGTTATGGCTTTAGAAACAAAAAATTTCTCCATAAATTTTGGCAGCAAAATAAAACAAAGTGAGTTGTATATTAAAACAGACTTTTTTAGTTGCACTAAAATTTGAGTGGAATGACCTAGGAATCTAGACCTCCAGGAAAAGAAAAAAAAAAATATCAGGCTGCTCCCTGATAAGGCATCAGTCAGGTTCTTTGCGTGGATGACTGACCAGGCAGAGAATACACATACACCCATGGATACATTTTCTGTAATAGGCACTTGGGTCGTGTTTATCTCAGAATATCACGTAAGGAGGTGCTGTATGATAGCATGCATGTTAGTTTGAAGTGTGATATCTAAAATATCAGTTTTACATAATCTAAGTAAATGCAAATGTTATCTCTTTATTCTCTGTCAACTCTATGTGGTTAAAAATTTTAAAAGAGGTATTTTATGTTATGTGTTTAAATATGCGTATATTTTACACCTATTTTATTTACAGAAGAACCTTGTGAGATTATCTATTTAAGAATATTTTCTAATTAGCTACCTTGTACCAAGTTCAGTGCATGCACTGATAACAAGATGACTGAAAAATATACACAGTCTCAACCTTCACAATGTATAATTATGAAAAAAAACAAAAAGTATTTGGGATTACACCTGACTAGCACCCCCAATGTGTTGCTTGTTGATCTTGTAACACTGACAAATTAATTAGCTTTCCTAATTTTCCATTTATTCAAAAAATGTGGAAAATTTCCCATGCGCCTACTATAGCTTATGGTGCTGGGCAAACAGGAGTGAGTAAAACATAAAAATCTTTGACTTTAAGAACTTACACATCAATTACTTCGTCAGATAAATAACATAATAATAACAATCTCATTGCAATAAAGATTGAATGAAAAAAACAAACTTAGAATACTGAACATAGAATCAGTTGTAGGAAACAAGTTGGCTCCCACAAAAAAGCAATTCTCTTCTCCTCTGTTTTTTAGGTATGTTTTTTCTATGAAGCTTCCTATTGTGGGTAGAGAGGTTCTGTCTTTCCTGATTTTGTATTCATGATAGAAACTCAATCAAACTGTATCAAGTTGCTATTATATTTTTTAAAGATTTTATTATTTTTTAGAGAGAAGGGAAGGGAGGGAGAAAGAGAAGGAAAAGAAACATCGATGTATGGTTGCCTCTTGAGCACCCCCTACTGGGGACGTGTCCTGCAACCCAGGCATGTGCATCAAACTGGGAATCAAACTGGCGACCCTTTGGTTTGCAGGCTGGCATTCAATTCACTGAGCCACACCAGCCAGAGCTGCTGTTGTTTTTTATCTGCAGAAGTGGTAAGAACACTGGAAAGTCAGACAAGAGACAAAATTTGTCTCACAAACTAAGGTGTCTAAATTTTGTTCTGTAAGCAGCGAGGAACCATTGAAGCATTTTAATACAAAATGTTAGAAGTTCATACTTACACTTTAGAAAAATAACTATGTCAGAAGTTAAAATCAAGAAGGAAAAGAGGAGAAGGAGGGAAGAAAAGGGTCACCAAACATTTATCACGTACAATGCACTGCACATATAGCTATGTTATTTTACATTTTACGTGACTGTTTACTTCAGTCTCTACAATAGCAATAATATTACTGTACTCATTTTAGAGGTGAAAAAAAAACCTAGAATCAAAGATGTCAAATATACCACCCAAGGTCAAACCGTTAACACAGCTGGTTTATAAACCCCATTCTGTGTAACTGCAAAACTTGCACTCTCTCCAACATTAGTAGTAACAAATCAAAGGAGGTTGCAGAATGTAGTTTGGAGGAGTGAGGATTAGGGTAGAGAGAAGGTGAATGTTTTGTGTACATAATTCTCTCATAAAATTTGACCCTAAAAGAAAAGCTATGGAGTAGGGGCAACAAGCTATTTATTTGACTTGCTGAGTTAAACATTTTATTAACAATATTTATTTTATTATTAATTTATAAAGAGCCTTGAGAAACAAGTAGAAGTTATTATTTTTATATTAGCTCATACCAGAGATTGGTAACCTAGTTTGTGGACCAAATTCAACCTACTCTCTGTTTTTCTAAGTAAAATACTGTTAAAATATTACCATACTCATTTATGTGAGTCTATGGCTCACATCTGCATATCTATGGCTGCTTTTGCACTAAACAGTTACATTGGAGATGTGTGGCCCATGTAGCCTAAGGTATTTCTATATGGTCCTTTACAGACAAAAGTTTGCCTACCCATCTTATAGCAAAAAAAAAAAATAAAAAAACAAGATTTGTTGAAAGTTGTTAGCAAAATTAAACAGATCATGTGGAATATATAAAATGGTATATGCATGAACAAGATTAATATGGTTGCTCATGCAGGATAAACTTGCAAGGAATTATGCTGCTATTTCGGGAAGGGAGTGATGGAAACCTCTCCAAGGTGGGAACACACAGGGAAGGACAGATGTGGGCCTGGAGACTGAAGAAATGTAGGAGTTGTGGGGGAATATCAAAGGCTGAGGCAAAGGCCCCTGGAGAATGAGTGCAGAGATAGGAAAGTCAGGGAAGGGCAACAGTGCAGGGAAAGATGGAGAAAATCACTTTAGAAATATGTACTGTATTAAATGTGGCATAATGGAAAGAACATAGACTTCACACCCGAGAAACCTGGTTTTGACTCCCAGCTTTCCTAACTGTACGCAGGTGACACTGGTAAAATAATCTGTCCCAATCTGTTTCCTTATTGGTAAAATAAGGATAACAATGATGTCTGCCCTCAAAAGTTTTGGTGAGGTCAAAATGAGATGCGACATAGTTAACATTGTGCACGGGTTGTGTTACACAATTCTATCTATAATAAATTATTGTTGTCGTTGTTCATAAAGTTATTATATTTCAAAATGCTATAGAAATTAGTATATTACAAGTCTTATATTAAAATAGATTTAATATTCATTGGTGTCAAAAGTGAACCCTAGATTGAGTTTGGCTTATTTTTTTATTATAGTTTCACATTTTTTAATACTTCTTTAATAGACAGACAATTTTTCATGTACGTGCCTAAGTTAGAAAATTTCTAGCATAACATCAGTTTCCTTGGCAATGATGAATAAATGTAAATGATTCATTGCCATTGCAGAATTATTTATTATAATTGGTATAATTGTAATGGAATTACAGGATGTGATTAGATTATTCTCTTGGTATTCTGGCTTCAACTTTATTTTTATTTTTAATAAATGATTCGACTTCACTATTTCTGTTTCTACAGCCATTCCAGGGAATAATAGCAATGGCATAGCTTGCTCCCTAGTCACCCAAGAATTCCTCCAGACCACCTTTTTCTCTATGCTCTTCTAGTCCTTATGGAGCATTCTGTGTTTTTTACATATTACCCATGAATCAAATACCAAAATCAAAATTAAATAGAGCAAAATGACTCCTTTTTAATGTAAATGTTAGTGAAAAGGTCTTATGAATATGAGTTGCCATAATGTACAGTTTAAAGACTTATACAATATTATACAAGCATACATACACACCCTCCCCCCCCCCCTGCAGCACACACATATATAATCAGTCTTGGCTATGAAATTTTTAGGAAGGATAAAAGAGTACCTTTTTTTTCTACCTGATTTACAAATTAATTGAGAATTAGATGCAGGGGTCAAATAGTTGGGTCAGTTTTAATAGTGATAAACTAGGTTTGGCAAGTTTGGCTTAAATGTGAGTAAATGGATGTTATAATACATCAGTCCCCCCTAAGCCATGGGGATTATGTGCCAAGACCCCCAGTGGATGCCTGAAACTGTGGATAGTACCAAACCCTATATATACTATGATTTTCTTATACATTAATACCTACAATAAAGTTGAATTTATAAATTAGGCACAGTGAGAGATTAACAACGATAATAATCAAACAATTATAACAATGCACTGTCATAAAGTTATGTGAATATGGTCTCTGCCTTTGATAACCGATCTAATAACTGAGATGGCTACCACGTGACCAACAGGTGGTGGTATGTACAGTGTGAATACCTAGACAAAGAGATGAACAACGCCCTGGGCAGGATGGAGTGTGATGGCGTGAGATTTCATCACGCTGCTCAGAACGGTGCCCGATTTAAAACTCATGAATTGTTTATTTATGAAAGTTTGCATTTAATGTTTTTGGACTGTAGTTGACCACAGGTAACTGCAACCACAGAAAGCTAAACCACTGTACTTCTTGTTAAATTGAACCTTAAGCATCTCCAGTTGAGAGAAAGGTGAAAGTCCTGGAGTGTTAATCTAGCAAAAGTTTATTCTCCTGGAAACATTAAGAGTAGGAAGTAAAGGCCTACCCACCACATCAGTTTATTCTTAGATCCATTTCTCATAATCGGATGTGTGAGAGCAGAATAGCAGAGGCCTCAATGTCCTCAGGTCGTTCTGAAGCAAAGGAAGGCAGCGCTGCTTCTCCAATCCACTTTGATAGTTTCTCTCAAAATCTTAGTTCTTCTAAAACCTTTTATTATGGCTCCTTGACATGTATCCTGCTATGTTGTAAGTATTTTCAGTTGTCCTAAGCTTCGATGTTTCACGGCACTGTTGACATTTATTTTATTGCTAATCTTTTATCCCTCATGCAAACATGATTTAATTTATAGTGTGATTTAACCTTGATGGGTACTCTGTGGCTCACTGAGCATTCACAGTCCTGCTGTACATATACATTGTTGTCCTTTCTATGTTTTGGTTTAACTTTTTAAGCAATTGGCACTGAATTTAAGCTTAGTGCTGAACTCTTTGTTAATCTTAAATCTTTATTAGTGTACATATTGGATTTATATTTAATATTCATTTACCTAACACATACAAAAAAGGATCATTATATAGGCCAAAGTTATGTCTTTTTTATTTTGCCAAATAAGAATAACCAGTCTTAGAAAAGTGGTACTTGTGTTTTCAAGTCTGCTTCATCTTATATAATACTCAGTACGATAATGCAATTAATGTTACCTCAATTTATGTCACTAGTCTACCTTGTTTCACAAAAAGGACCAAGTAACATACCTGATGCTGTTCTCTCTCTGGCATCTGTTGTGAATTTACTCAGAGCCTTGCATTCTAACTTTGATCAAAATCTTGGCTCTGCTACTGGCCTTGGGGACATGAGCAAGTTGCTTCACTTTACTAAGTCTGTCAGTGTTAGTCTTTATAAAATGAGGATGATACAAACCTCAAGTGGTTTCTGGAGAATAAAATGAGAGGCTACAGTTAGTATATGTAAAATACTTAGCATAGTGCTTAACTTATGTAGGATATGTTCAACACATATGAAGCTACTTAACCTCAATATTTACTCTTTCAGTTTCAATGCCACTAGAGAGAGTACTATATTGGTGATACTTCCTCAGTGAACAGCAGAATGATCCTAGAGAGTCCAGGAACCCCTCATATGATAAATCATTCAGCCTATGTGTATGGAGTTTGAAATGGTGAGTGGACACGGGGCTCCAAGTACAAACCCCAACAATAGAGGGTAGAATAGGGAAAGAGAGAAAAATAATACTTGCTGGGGGTTTATACAGGAAACTTCTTATAAAATAGCTGGTCTCATGTCCATACTCTACCCAAGACAGGGAATTTCTTCATGCTCATCTGTTGTGCATTGATTTAGTTAAAATTCTTTGAGGAATGAGAAACAAAACTACACTTTGCTATAACAAGTAAAATGGAATGGAACAGTAGCAGATGCTCTAAGGCTATGTGAGTAAATCCATTGTTGTCCAAGCTAATGAAGTGAAGTACAGTCATACCCCATGAAAAAGGAAATTAAGTCCTAGACTGAGCTACTCACTCTCTCTCTCTCTCAGGGGCTACATGGTCTCAGGTTTCTCTCTCCCAATGCACCCTCTTCAACCCTTCTCTCTCCTTCTTTCTTTTCTCTTATTTGCCCTTTTCTCTCTCTCCTCTGCCTCTTTCTCTTCCCCATATCCATCTCTCTCTCCCCCAACCCCATCAGCATTTTTCACTTACACTTGGTTCAAAATGCAGCCTTCAAATACATATATCCTTTTAGTTCAACACCCAAGGGTAATTGTCTCAGTCTTTTACTATTTTAATTACACTTCCCAGAGAGGTGTGGACCAGATTATTTGTGTCAGCCACTGGCCTGGCCTTCCTAGTTGTAAAGTGGAGCAGTTGGGGCTGTGCTCCTGTGATATCTATGTTAAGCTTCCCCTCCAGGGGCTATATGAGCAGGTTCATTGGGAAAGTATTGGTCATTTTCTCAGCACATCACACGGAATCTGGAATGTAGTATTTGCTCAACAAATGTCTGCTGACTAAATTAACAATAACACTAAATCCCTAGCTTATTTTAGTAAAAATCTCAACTTTTCTAATAGTAAACAGCCAGTGTGTGTTAGGTGTTTATCCTTAGCCAAGTATTTTTCATTATGTACATTCCATGTGTTTACTCTGTGAATCTCACAACAGTCCTATGGGAAAATCAGGAGCAGAGAGGTTAAATAACAGCCCCAAGGAGCCAGGTCACAGAACCAGGAAAGAGCAGAGCCAGGTCTGTGCGTGGGCACCCTAGCATCCACACTCTTGACTTCCATTCTAAGCTGTCTCTAACCCTGTGCTTATTTTCAGACCGTATAAAGTAAGTCTATATCAACTTATACAACTACTGATATTTTATTACTTTGTAGTAGGAGTTAAAAAATATAAGACAATGAAATTGTTGGGTAGCAAATCAATAAACACCAAGAAGGTCAGAGTTTCCTGGTTTGCAATGCAAATGTATGGCCAAAATGGGTAAACTTTGTTCCTAAAAACCTGTTTTTTTTTTCTTTTTCTCCTTTGCCTGGTTATAAATCTTTCCTTTTTTCTCATTATCCATCTTTTTCCTTTTAATATCCATTTCAACCATATCCATTTAAATGTTCTATATGATGGCTACTCCTGTTGTAGGAACCATTTCTACTCAATTCTCAATTTCTGTTCTATTGCCTCAAAGCAGAAAATTTCAATGTGTCCTAAAAGGACAATTGGAGGACGAGTAGAAGGCACAGCAGGGTAGACAATAGTAGGAAAGCCTTTGTGCAACAAAGAACAAGTTCCAACTCAAACCTTATGTAAAATGCAAAGACAATAAAATATGTTAAAATTATAGTCTAGTTCACATTGAAATTAGACTAACAATCAATAAAAAACTATGATTTATTTTTTTAATTAAACTAGTACATTTTTAAAAATGGTAGTACTCCTTGATGTAGAAGAGGCATAAAGCAGGGGAGGGGTGTCTTTCTAGCAAACAATATGATGATATGCATTAAGATCCTTAACACATTCATTCACTTCTCTTTCAAAAAATGATATTTTAAGGAAATTATTTCAAGCATGGCATAAATTTATGTGCGATGCTGCCCAACATGTTATATTCATATAAATTAAGCCCAGTGATAATTTAAGTGTTCAATAATGAGGAAATGTTAAATTAGATATCATAAATGTAAAATAGTATGCTACTATCAAAATGATGTTTACAAATATTATTATAATTGTTAAAAGCCACTGAAGTGATGATTATAAAAATTATTCTAGAGCTATCCATAAGTGCAGGTACGTACACATTCAAAAACAAGAAGAGATGAACTAAATACACCAAAGTATTTGCAGTATTTATCTCAGAGTGATAGAATTATACATAAATTTTTACTTTATATTTTGCTATTCCAGATTTTCTATAACAAGTAGGCTTGTGTGAGAGCAGTGTTCTTTCATTGGGCAAGGAGTCTCATTACCCCCTGTCTTTTCACCACAGACAAGTCCAGAGATGCACTGGGCAATTTGTCCTGGGAGGAGACTTGTTCTTGGTATTTGGCCCTAAATCTTATGGCTCTAAGTTAAAGGAAACCTGAAAGAAACCTGAGGTTGCTCACCCTGCTTGTAAGATAGGAGTTGTAAAATAGCAGCAAATACCAGCTTTCAAATAAGCCCTTTCCCAATATGAAATTCTCTGAGAAGGCAAGTATTTAGGAAAAAACAAACAAAACACTAAAAACAAAAACAAAAACAAAACCCTCACCTTCTTTTCTTTCTATGTAGAGAAAAACTAGTTCTCTACTGCATTTCTCTTCCCTGTGTGTCTCCCTTACTACTCACACAGAACACTTCATGTCTGATACTCTGGTCAGCAAATATGTGGAGGCTTTGCCCCACAACAAGCGATTTTCTGTGATACCAGCTGGCTTGATAATTTAACTCAATTCTAATACCATCCACCTAGAGACAGTGTCAGATCCCACAGGCTATGGGCTCAGTGCCACAAGACTGTCCCCAGGCCTCTCTGCACACATTTAAGAAGCTGGTTGCAAGCCCAGGTTTTATAACCTGAACTTCTGACCAAGCTGTAGGTTGGAAGTTCTTATGAACCCTTCCTTGGGTTAATTAATTTGCTAGAGTGGCTCACAGAACTCAGGGAAATACTTAGTTACATTTACTAATTTTTAAAATGATATGATAAAGGGTACAGGTGAAGAGATACACAGGGCAAGGTCTGGGAAGGTCTCAAGCACAGAAGCCTCTGTCCTCCTGGGGCAGATGTGTTCATCAATATGGAAACTCTCTGAAACCCCTACTATTGGGATTTTATGAAGGCTTCCTCACATAGATGTGATGAGTTATTAACTTTGTTTCCAGCTCTTTTCCCTTCTCTGGAGGCTAAGAGGTCAGGCTAAAAATTCCAAGCTCCTAGTCATGGCTTGGTCTTTGTAGTGATCAGTCCCCATCCAGCAGCTGTCTAGGAGCCCATACAGAGTTACCTCATTAAAACAAAAGATGCTCCTAGTGCTCTTATCACATAGGCATCTACAAGGGCTTAGGAGCTCTGTGTTGGGGACTAGGACAGAGACCAATGTGTATTTTCCATCCTGTCACAGCAGCATAGGAACAAATGTCTCTCCATCCAGCTCCTTCCCTCTCCCCTTTTTCTGTTGAGGGTGAGAACTCTCTCCATTTTAGATCCTTGTTTTGCTGATATAAAAGCAAGTAATAAAATCAGTGCCATATAAGAGAATGAAGAGGGAAAACACAAAAATTGATCCAAGTTTAAAGTAAGCTTAAAATGAAAATGAATTTAAAATAAGAAAATATTTAAAATAATAATTTAAAATGAGGAAATTAAAAAAAGAAGTATAGGAAGTTTCTCTTTTTTATCTGTAAGTTTGAACATTAATTTTTTAAGATTTGTATTTTATGGTAAGTTCCTGCATTTCCTGTCAAAAAGGGAAATCACTAAACCATGACATAGGGGATATGAAGTTCAATTAAAGCAGCAGTTCAAATTATTGTCTTTAATGAAATGATTTATAGCCAGAAAAAATGCTTAAAAATATTTAAGTTTTGAAAGTAAATTATCAAAGTGTGTGAAAGCAGTGAAAAATAATTTTTGTGTCTGTATTGTTTAACCAGAGGCAATCCACTGCTTATCACATCATTTTATTATTATTAAAAAGAGAATAGATGATACTGTGTTTTTACACATTTACAAAATACTGATACTCCTCAGAACTGGTTTATTTTAAGTATTGTTTTGTGATGACACTCGCTGAGAGCTAAAAGTTTGATTCTAGCTACAAAATAAAGGGTTATTTCATAGATATAAAAAGATTGATATCTACCTATTTTTATGTTTGTTTTTGCTAGAGGAGCTTTTTATTTATTTTTGTCAGCATGCTTTCTGTTTTGTTTTACTTGTGAGTCATAAGTTAACACAATTCTTACTTCATCTTTTTTCACTGTCATTTGCCAACACCCGCAGTTCAAGTTGGCAAGACACAAGTTCCCAAAAACATTTGGATCCTTATAAAGACATATTGGAATTAATTATTGGGAGTGAAAGTTATTTTTATGGCTGCAGAATTCAAAGGGATTACAGTTTGATATTCAATGAACTAGATTTAGTTTGCAATCTCCTTTGTTACATATTGTTTTTGACCACTGAAAACTCTCAGCCAGATTACACACGCCCTTGTCCGTTACAAATAATGAGACCCAGAGAAAACAGTAGCTAAAGTGAAAGCTGCATTTATTTAGAAATCCTCCCTTGATATGAGATGAATTATCTCTTCTGCAAATTTATAAATTTCTGGAAGCTTCATACTCACTTCTTATTTGTCTTTGTATGTACAATGTCTATTCAATATATGCATACTGCAAAAATTAATAAAATTCCAGGTAGACATGTCTATGAAATTCAGTCAAATTTGTTAGTGTTATAATCTCACAAATTCTCAGTTTAGGATATGGAAAATATGTACTTGTTGATTTTTATTTTCATTTTTATCAAGACCTGTTATTTATCTCCTTTTCAGGACTTTTTCCTTTGATATCAGAGGACAGTATCACTTAATTGTTTGAAAGTATCATTTAATTTAAGGAAATATAGCCATATTTTGCTCTAGGATGAATTCTGATAAGGTAGGAAATTTTACTAAGTATAGCTGTATATAAATATATATAAAAGGTTATAAAATATTTGAGGTGAACTGATCCAATTAAGATGAAACTTGGTAGCACTGCCAACGTGGAAAGGGAGGAGTTCAATGCTTAAGGGAGAGCGATCACATTAGCAATGTGTAGGGATCAATTTCTCCTTTTTATGGAAAGAGTAGAGTCTGATGCTCTTTGCTTTTCTTCTCCGAGTTGTATATGTGTCACTTTCCTTCACTGTAGAAGCTTCTTGAAGACAAGATTGGTATCTTTCACTCTGGCACACACTAAGTGAACATTTAATGCATTGAATTTATTGAGGTAGGAGAAGAAGGGGGAAGCAAAATGCTGATATAAAAGTTAAGGTCATATTTAACTAGAGTCCTAATTGAGCTCCACTGCTGATGGTGAGGGATCAAAATGGGGCTTTGAAGATCTTAAGTTTGAAATAGATTGATGTGCTTCCAGCTGCGTCTCAGCTGGCTGCCTGGTGCTCACTTGACGTTAACAACACTGGCGGCCAATGGAAAGTGGGGAAAAGGAAGACAGATTTAATAAATACTCAAAGAGAGAGACTGCTATTTTTAATAAATTAGGACTAAAGGAAGGATACAGTATTAAGAAGGGATTTTATTTTTATGAATCCAAAGAAGTTATATAACTAATGTTATGGAGAAATTGGAAATAAAAGTCTATAATGAAACGATTAAATGAATGTAATGGGGACAACATAGTGTGGAGAAAAAGAGTAGCCTTTGTAGTCAAAAAATCTGAATTCAAGTTCAGACTTTCCTCTAATTACTACGACCTTTGCATTTCTCAGTTTTTTCATCTCTGAAATAAAGGAAATATTGATATTTTAGTTACAGAGCTATGTCATGATGATTGAATGTGATAATACATGTTGTGTTTTTTAGTGATTGCTCAGATTAAAGAAACTGAAATCCATTCACTAACTCAAATAAAATAGGGATATAGTTTTCAAAATACAGGGAAATTAATAGCTAATCAAGAAAAGCATAGCCTAGCTGATAAAAATTTGAAAGTTACCATGACTCTATTCTCTTTATTTTTCTCTACCTGGGATCTTCTGGTCTATCATGAACTCATTTCTCTGATTTCTCTGCCATTCTTTATGATTTTTTTTTTTTTTTTTTTTTTTGCTAAAAGTAACAGAAAAGCTGATCCCAAATGGATTATACCACTAGGGATTTATTTTCTTATACAATTAAAAGTTTGGAGGTAGAACACACCCAGGGTTGGTAATTCAACAGCTCACTTACATCATCATAGACTCAGCATCTTCTTCTCTTAATGCTTCTCTACTTCTGCATGCAGGCTTATCCTGCTAAGCCTGCCACTTCCAGGTCCACCGATAGAGACCTCGGTCTCAACAATAAGCTGCCTTCAAGAAGAAAAAGGTTGCTCTTTCTTGCACAATTCTTTTTAAGATCAAAGACTACTAATTGGTTACATCCCAGCAATAATTTTATTTGTTAACCACAGAGCATTATACAAAAAAAAAAATTTAAAAAATTCATGAAATATTCAAATGGAAATACTCTGAAGATACAAAAGTGTAAAATTTGAGTTTAACTCTAAGGTTTACTTTATTGATAAGTCAGAAATTATAGTCATGTGTAAACCATTTAAATTTATAGAAATTCTATTCATTAAAAGCCTTTCATATTACAATTATAACATTTGCTATAATGAACACTGAACTAAGTAGGCAATATATCTAAAACTCTCTCAAGGTAATTAGAAATAAACAAAAATAATTATGATCCAAAGCCAAATATGTGTCAGAGGAGGAACCAACAACATTTACTTTAATACAAGGTAGGGAATTGAGGACAATCTCATAAAGAAGTAACATTTGACCTCTACAGGTTGGGATAAAATGGCTACACATGCAAGGGAAACTAAGTACATCAGAAAGTAGAATAAGCATTGACTTGCACAAAGCAGTTTTGCAAATACGTGCATAATGTTAAGGGATCATGAAAAGTTTCATTTTATAAGAGTGATGAAAACAGCAATGATTTTCAGAAAAGATTTTGATCATGGAATGCCCTGAGAATTGCTAAGAAGTTTCCATTGTACAGTTGAAAGCCAGAAACCATCAATTATCTGAAGAAGACAGCAACATGTGCTTTGGGGAAAGGAGCTTGTTGTTGGTATGTCGGGAACTTGGAGCTCTGGAGACTCTATAACTGTCTAAGCAAATTAATAATTTCAATCAGAATGAAACAGGAATGAAAATGAGAGCTCAGTTCCACAAGACAGCTCCAAGTTGTGAAGATGTAAAATTAATCACCTGAATATAAGGAAAATGTAACTGAAAATTTTAAAGCTGAGGAACTGGAACAGAGGTAATGTTTCTACCAGAAATGTGACAGAAGGAGGGTAAATTTATTTGGAAGAGGAAATGAGTTCAGATTTGTATTCAATGAATTTGAGATATCAATGAGACTTGCAAACATTTGAGAAGTTCAGGTCTGGAATTTGGAAGAAAATTTGACTAAGTTAAGACATATAGAGGCCATCAAGTGAAGATCAAAAAACAATTCATGAGATTTAAAAAAATGGTTACTTTCTCATAGTAGATATTGTAACAGATTTATCTGATAGTTACAGTTTCTGCATGAATTTACATGTCTTGTATTAATTTATTCAATCGGAAATATGTCCCAAAAGTATTAGTGTCATTGTTTTATAGTTTGTGACACTAATGCTCATATAGGTTAGGCAACTTGCCCCAAATCACGAAGTCAGAAAGCAGAGAGATCTGAATAGATTTGCTTGTGTTTGGACTCAAAATATCACCTTTAGTAATTTATTATTAACTGAAGTTAGTATAAAATCTTTAGGTTCTAAAATATTGTTAAATAAGTTAAGTAATTATGCATACAGACAATATCCAACTGTAATGTTCAGAAACTCTATATTTAAAAATCTAAACATCTTTACTAGATTCCTTCTCTAGATTCCTTAAAATTTTGAATCAAAGTTTATTCATTTAGATTTTATGTGGTGTCAGGATAAAATGAGTGGGTTGTTGAGAGAATTTTCAGGCCAATCTGTAACCAAATTGCTATGAACAAAGGCTTAAGATGTAGAACCTGTGAATACCAGCAGTTGGAAAAGTAAACCAATCAATTATTTCATAATTTTTACTAAAAATGTAAAGTTTAAAAGTCCTTCATTAGGCAATTGTTGGATACATTTTAATTAAAACAAGAGAATCACTTTGTTTTCATATAATATGTTTCCAAAATCCCAAAGGGTTAGAAACACAAGAGTATACCTATCTGTGTTCAATATTACAATATTAATTTGTTTATAAGAACGTAAGTGCCTCCTGTTTGCTTATTTGCATCTTTTTAAAAGAGTTTATTTATTTATTTTTAGAAAGAAAGGAAGGGAGGGAGAAAGAGAGGGAGAGAAACATCAATGTGTGGTTACCTTGTGCACACCCCCTACTGGGGATGTGGCTTACAACCCAGACATTTGCCCTGGCTGGGAATCGAACCCTTTGTTTCGCAGGCCAGTGATCATTCCACCAAGCCAGACTAGCCAGGGCTGCTTATTTGCATTTTAAGTTGGTGTTTACACAATTTGACTACTCAATCAGAAGATGCCATGTTTAATATTTTGCTTCAATATTATTAACCCCTTGGGTTTTTACTTTATGCCATGTACTTACATATATAAATGCATATACACACATATATGCCAATATACATATGACATATATTGGTAGGGGATTTGTTTCATTGAAAAACATTTTTTCCATGTTACTTGTATATATGTTTATATATGTGTGTATGGCATTTATTTTTTTAAGATGAAAGCATATTTTTCTGTATCTTTCCCTTTTTACTACAGAAGGCTTTAATTGTATGGTTGTAATAGCAATATGTAGGCAACAGGGCTGTTAATTTAGCAAATATTATTAGTTTATAAATATTCATTAAATTTGTTTTTAAGCAGCAATTCAACTTTGCAAATGGCTGCAGCCAGAAAAAGCTCTAATTAGAGGCATTAACTAGGACTTGTAAAGGTGAACAGGGATTTGTGAGCATTTGGAAGAGGTGCTTTTCTCAACGGGAGAAAAATACCTCCTGTGGAGCTTGCAATATAGTTTGCCTATATGCCAAGTAGAAAGAGAATGGAAGATTTCAAGTCTTAAGGGCACAATAGAGTAGAAGTCTGTTATTTAAGTTAACAAAAAACATTTTGCAGATCACATTATGCCTAGGTCCTTCCTTGAAGAAACTCATTTTTTTAAAAGATCTTGTTACCAATATTAAAAACTCACATTTAACCCTAGTATAAAGTTAAACCCAGTTAAGCAAGAATAATCTGACTATGGAAACTACTTTTCAAGTTCAGAGTGGTGATTCTTTTCCTCTCAGGTACTTTCATATCATCCCTGTGACCAGAAACTCAAAGGAAGCAGCTGTTTTGAATATGTACAAAAAAAAATGGTGTTACTATAGCAACCACAAAACTCTGAGGAAAAGCTCTCCCTTTAGCATTGCCCAGTCCCTCCTCTTCACCTCTCCTTCTGATCCTTTTGTGCACCAGTGTAGACTGACTTTGGATGAAAATGATAATTGACTTTTTGACTACATATTGGTGGGTCTGGGGGGGCAGGCAGAGTAAACATTGCATCTTGCATTTAAACTTTACAAGTATTTCAAAAGTTGGAAGACTTCCTCCTGGCCAAAGCTACAGAAATCAACACTTATGGGGCATCTGTTGTTTGATTCTCTAACTTTTCTTTACCCTCCTTTAAAAAATACTAGTGGCCTTACTTCTCTACTTAATAGAATAGTGATGTCTCTTTCATCTCTGCATTTTTTCTCAGTTTTTCTCCCTAACCTACCACATCCATCCGTGCCCTTGAGCCAAATGTGATGTCTGAATGGAATCTGTGGACCGCTGTTTCCACAGAAGCTACCGAATTGAGCAAAGATAGGGCAGTTTTGACTTCAGAGGTAAATGGGTGGTGTTAGATGTTCAGGACTGTTGTGCTTCTCTGTATGGTAGAAATACGGGCTTAGTTTGTCAAAATTAAAATCAGCTTCATCTCAATTTTAATGTCTCATGAGGTTTTGTCTTGATTAATCTATCAGCAATATTTTTATTTACTTTTATGTTTCTGTTGGTAGTCAACCTTCAATCTACTAATTGCTTATACTCAGTTTTGAAATCAATAATTTAGGTACTTAAAATTAGTTTTAAGCCAATAATTTAAAACTTGAAAATATTTTGATGTGGATACTATGTGTTAACTATCTTGTTAACATAAATAATGACTATTCTTGTTAACACAAATCTATTTGTCCCTCATTTCACAAATATTTTCTCTTGGCAAGGAAATGTAGGATACCATTCTACTTTTAAATGTACAGCATAGTTCTTTTTGAAGCAAGCTTTCTAACTGGGGATAACTCTGCTAAAATTTCTGATTAATTTTGGAACTTGGACTTATGAAAAAATATTTTGAGAACAAGGAGATACTAGACAGATTTAAAGAGTTAGGAAAAGGGACTTCATGTTCTACACCATCCTTTTACTAATAATGAAGGCTTTCATAAATTTGCTTTGTTCTATTTGTATTTTTTGTTTACTTTTCCATTAACTTTTGTTCCATGTTGAAGAATGTGTATGAAGCATGAGCAACCTTGACTAGTGATGAAAGAGGATTTTCCCATCAATAACAGACTCTGGTAATTTCAAACCTTCTGGCCTTTTGTGTCACCCACAACCACACATATAAACACACACACATGTATTTTCCTTATCTTTACAAACAACTAGTGTTAGGAAAACACTGCGGCAACAACAGTGGGGGGCATATCACTTCCAGCCCCTGGGAAGATGGCCCTCAAGCACATAGCAGAGGACCTTCCATAGAATGGAAGCCATGCAGAACTGAAGTTGAAACAAATGAAGAATTGCAATAGTAAGGTTCAAGGTGTGCAACTCTGCAACAATAATTTTAGCTCTCTTTCATAAACCTGATGCCAAAAAGGGGATGATTATTTAAATATTGAGGTAGTTAAGAAGATACACATGTATGTATTTTTGGATTTGTATGCATTCCAGGATCTAAGGATTATATATTAAAGGAGTTTCGACTTTTATTTATTTTTTATTTACTCTTAAATTTTATTTACCCTTTATTTCTTTTTTTATTTACTGTATTTTTTCCATTACCATTTAGTCCCTTTATACCCCTTCTTCCCAGCATCACTACACTGTTGCCCATGTCCGAGTCCTTTTTTCCTTTTTGTTCAATCTCTCCACCTCCTAATCTCCCCAAAAAGATGTCATCCTGCTCTCCAACTAGGAATCTGTTCCCATTTTCATTGTCAGTTTGTTTTGTTCATTAGATTCCATATATGAGTGAAATCATATGGCATTTGTCTTTCTCTGACTGGCTTATTTCACTTAGCATAATGATCTCCAAGTCTACCTATACCATCAGAAAGGGTAAAAATTTTCTTTTTTGTGGCCAAGGAGTATTC
This sequence comes from Anoura caudifer, assembly GCA_004027475.1. NCBI lineage: Eukaryota > Metazoa > Chordata > Mammalia > Chiroptera > Phyllostomidae > Anoura > Anoura caudifer. The sequence continues at coordinate 24,685 of PVKU01002966.1, forward strand.
CATTATGTAAATGTCTCATAGTTGTTTTATCTGCTCATCTGCTGATAGACACATGGACTGCTTCCATATCTTGGCCACTGTAAATAACACTGCAGTGAACATAGGGGTGCTTATGTTCTTTCAAATTAGAGTTTTAGGTCCCTTTGGATACATTCCCTGAAATGGGATGGCTGGGTCAAAAGTCAGATACATTTTTAATTTTTTTGAGATATCTCCACACTGCTTTCCACAATGACTGCACCATTCTGAATTTCCACCAACAGTGCAAAAGGGTTCCCCTTTCTCCACATCCTCACCAGCACTTGTTTGTTGATTTACTGGTGATAGCCATTCTGACAGGTGTGAGGTGATAGGTCATTGTGGTTTTAATTTGCATTTATCTGATGATTAGTGTTGTTGACCATCTTTTTATATGTCTATTGGCCATCTGTATGTGCTCTTTGGAGAAGTGTCTATTCAGGTCCTTTGCTTATTTTGTAATTGGGTTATTCATTTTTTAGATGTTGATATTTATAAGTTCTTTATAAATTTTGAATACTAACCCTTATCAGATGTGTCCACAAATATAGTCTCCCATTCTGTGGGTTGTACTTTTATTTTGTTGATGATTTCCTTTGCTGTGCAAAAACTTTTTAGTTTGATGTAGTCCCATTTGTTTACTTTTTTTGTTGTTGTTTCCTTTGCCTGGATAGTTATATCCAGTAAAATATTGTTATGAGCAATGTCCAAGATATTTCTGCCTATTTTTTGTTCTGTTATTTTTGTGGTTTCAGGTTGAGCATTTAAGTCTTTGAGCCATTTTGAATTTATTCTTGTTTGTGGTATAAGAAGGTGGTCTGGTTTCATTTTTCTGCACATATCTATCCAATTTTCCCAGCACCATTTATTGACTAAACTATCTTTAGCACATTGTATGTGCTTGCTTCCTCTGTCTATTCCTATGTATTATTATCTATGTATTATTCCTATTATTATTATTATTATTATCAGAGAAATTCATAGCATTACAAGCCTATCATGCACATACATGAAAAACAAAAAGAAAAAGAAAAAACAGTAAGTGATCTAACTTTACACTTAAAGGAACTTGAAAAAACAAGAAATTCCAAAGTAAAGAGGAGGAAGGAAACAATAAAGATCAGAGGAGAAATAAATGAAATATACTCTAAAAAAGAAACAATGTATCAATTAATCCAAGAGCTGGTATTAAGAAATGATAAATAAGCTTGCAAAACCTTTAACCATATTAATAAAAAAAGAGTGAGAGAGAGAGAGAGGACCCAAGTAAATAAAATCAGAAATGAGAGAAGAGTAATAACAATTGACAACAAAGAAATATAAAGAATTTTAAGAAAATGTTGTGAACAACTATATGCCAACAAACTGGACAACCTGAATGGATTGGATAAATTCCTAGAAACATACAATCTCCCCAAACTAAATGAGGAATAATCAGAGAATCTGAATAGACAGATTACACCTAGTAAGATTGAAGCAGTAATCAAAAAATTCCCAACAATCAATAACCCTGGACTGGATTGCTTCACAGGTAAATTTATGAAACATCCGATGAAGAACTTACACCTCTCCTGAAACTATTTCATGAAATTCAAGAGAAGGGAAGTCTCCCAAACTCATTTTATGAGGCCAGCATTATCCTAATTCCAAAACCAAATAAAGACACTACAAAAAAAAGAAAAAAGAAAATCATTGACTTATATCCCTGATGAACATAGATACTAAAAGACTCAAAAAATATAAGCAAACAAGTACTGCAATGCGTCAAAAATATCATACACCATGATCAAGTGGGATTTATTCTGAGAATGCAAGGTTCATGCAACATCCACAAATCAACAAATGTGATTCACCACATAAATAAAATGAAAGATAAAAACCACATGATCATATTGATAGACATTTCTTTCTTTTTTAATTATTGATTTTTAGTTATAGTTTTCCCACATTTTCCCCCTTGCTCTCCCCTGCCCCAACCCCCTCAGCTCCCACAGTGAACCCTTACCCCATTGTGCACGGCCATGAGTCCTTTCCTTTATTCATGTTCCTTGACTTGCCCTTTCCCCTTCTTTCCTCCTTTATCCCCTGTCCCCACTCTGATCACTGTCAGTTTGTTCTTTATGTACATGTTTCTATATCTATTTTTCTCATTTGTTTGTTTGTCAGTTAGGTTCCACTTATAGGTGAGATCATATGGTATTTGTCTTTCAATGCCTGGCTTATTTCACTTAGCATAATATACCTTTATTTCTTCTATTCATTTTCCCCATCCTATATCTGAATTCAAGTCAGTTCAGGCTTTCTTTCTCTTCTTCCACCTTGCCCTCTGACAAGTAAGTTTATTGATTAGTGTTTGCGTTAATAGCAGACTCGTATATTTTCTGCTCATCTGTATTCATTTTTCTCCTTACTTGTTTTTACTAGTCAGATCAGGTAAAATAAACTCAGTGTAAATAATCATGTCAGCATTACAATATTCTAATATTTTTAATTACATTTTTAGGTTTTATTTCATGTTTTTATAGTCATATCTGTCTAATTTTTAAAAAATATATAAGAGATTTGAAAAATTGTGTTAGTTAACCCAAATATGTTGGCTAGGCTGTCTTTGCAATTCAGCATAAATATAGTTTGGATAGAGTAAACTTATATATGATGTTTCATAAGATGTTAAAATGTCATGAATTGGGGCAAATAAATTTAAAGTTGAAACTGCATCTGCTTAGAGATATTTATGTTTACATTGAGTAAATGCCTTTAGTTTAAAAAATAATTCATAAATTTATTTTATTTTTATTTATTCATAAATTTTATTTTTAATTTATTTTTTATTTGTAATTCATAAATAAAATTTATTTTTTAAGTAATCCTACATTACTTATCCTCTCTCTGTTTTGTTCCAGCTATTATACTTACAGTAATTTGTGAAGGGAGTGATCATTTATGCCTTGTCATGATTGAAGTGGAACTATTGGTCTATTTTGCTCACTATTTTTTCAACTACTATTTTTTGTTTTTAGAAGTTTCTAATGATGCCTCAGAATAATCTTGCTGGTTTATACTATATTTTATCAATATTATCAACATGTGAATAATTGGGGTAAAAATACAAAGTAATGTCTAATCATAAGATATTATAAAGAAGGTTACATGGAGAAAAATATTATCTTGGAAAGAATTTCCTTTTTAATACTTATATAAAATATTGCTAACTTATTCCTTAAATTATTATGGTCAAATTAACCATATAGCCAAAGTATCACTGGCTCTTGTAGGTATTATTTTTCTTTTATAAAATAAACTTTCCAAGACATTGCACTAACTGTAGGTTTTCTAGTTCCTGATGTACAGTTCTCTTACTTGAGATTTACATGAAACCTTACAGAATTTTAAAATAATAGTAATATATTATTAAAAATATTTACTTCTTATATGGAAAATATAAACAAATAAAAGGCAAGTAACTAGAAAGAAAAATACTGAAAAGAGACATTTATAAACACTATCTACTGGAATAAAATCTTTTCTTCAGATGGAAAAACCTTCCCCCATACACACTTCACACACAGTCACACATACCAAGCCCTAAGGCAATTTTGCTATGCTTTCCTTGGTTTCCTATATTACTTGTCATATTGTTTACACATCTGCTTGATTAAAGACAAGCTAAATTTTATCCCCAGAGACTACTACACTAGTTGACACATAATAGATTCTGAATAAATGTGTAATGAATGAAGGAACCAATAAACACAGGTAGGGTAAAACATTCATGCTGCAAATGCTTTCCTTCTAGGTTAATTTTCCACCAGGTGATCAACCTAACTCAGGCAAAGTTACCAGCCCTCCAAGGTTCTCTAGTCATTCGTCTATATAAACCCAGTTCCCTGCACTCCTTCCTTTCCCCTGTCCAGTTCAGTCAAATATTTACTATCTGTTGAGACATCAAGCTTTGACTACCCCGTTTCCTACCAGTTTTCTCTTCTGATGATTTTAAGTAATAGCATATTGATAAAAACTGGAAAGAAGCATGCTGTATAACTTGTAGTGAGTAATTTACAGTTTTAGATAAAATTAGCAGTGTACAGATACTATTTGCAATGAACAAATGGTATCTACTTAGCATAAGTGGCAAGCAAAATAGCATAGTGTTAACTGATATAAGAATAAATATAGATGTAAGACATTCTCTTTACAATACTGACCAATTGAGTGATTTAAACACTGGCTCAGATACAATATTTTTAGTGTTTATTGTGTACTCGGAATTACGCTTAGTAAACTATGTTTCTTGTCTTAAAGGAAAGTGCATTCTTTTATGAAAGTCAATTTGTATAAGTCAGAGTTTTGGAATTTTAAATATATGGGTCAGTTAGAGGGGATTTTGGATCGTTTCTGAACTACACTTATAAAAATGGGTAAAGATTTGAAAACAAGAAAAAATCATAGTAGCAGTGATGGATCTTATTATTTCTATTCCATCCATCATTTAATGAAATGCTTTTAAGATGCTGCAATAAATCTGTTATTTTTGTGGCCAAACACCCTTTCCTCTCAGTCAAATTAAAAAAAAAAAACTACTAAAATAATCTTCTTAAAATTCCAGTGTACATGGGATACATTGACTGCTTATTCTAAATAAAATGCATGTTAAGAATCATGTCTCCTATATTTATATTTTTATAGTTTTCTAAACATATTAATATTACTTATAACTTTGTCTTACAACAATTTTATAAGATTGACAGGCCAGGAGTCAGTATACTTATCGTATGAAGAATGGGTATGAGGCACAGATACAATGTGAATAAATTCCAGTTCTTAAACCTCCAGCAAGCTTTCTTCAGACTCCCTTAAACAATCCCTAACTTTAAATAAGATGTCAAAACACAAACCCTTGAGACATTAAAGTAGGGTCTAAATGAGTGATATGTACAATACTGCTAGTGTTGAAAGGAAGCATTGCAATTTGTACTGGAGGGTGGTTTTAGTCAATTCCTCCTCTGCTGAACAGAAATAAAGAAGGAACTCTTACCTTTTGCAACAGCATGATTGGAACTGGGGAGTATTATGCTAAGTAAAATAAGCCAGGATGTAAAAGACAAATACCATATGATCTCACTTATAAGAGGAATCTAATGAATAAAATAAACTAACGAGCAAAATAGAACCAGAGATGTGGAAACATGGAACAGATTGACAGCTACCAGATGGGAGAGGGAGAAGGGGATAATGGTGCAAAGAAGGGGAAGGGACTAGTCAAAGAACATGTATGACTGACCCATGGACATGGACAATGGTGGGGGATTGACTGTGGGAGTGGGGGGTGAGCTGGGTGGAGGAAGGCAAAGGGGGAAAATTGAGGCAACTGTTTATTTTTATTAATAAACACAAATAGTTAAAGTTTCAGAGTCTTAAAAATAATAAATAAAACCACTGCCTTTCTCTCTACTCTTCAAGGAGGTATAACCCTTCTCTCTATACCTCCCCTCCTTCCCCCTATCCTAGGTTCCCTTCCCCTCCAATAATCTTTGCTAGCTCAAGTTATTTGCTGTCCAGATATTATAACAAGGACTCATACATGCATATGTCATTTTATAAGATTGTTAAAGAAAATTTTATAGTATATAGAGAAAAAATAAACTGGAAGTCTTAGCCATGGAAAGTAGCATGTGTAGATGGGGCAAACCAGTGAGGGGAGAAAGAAAGAGATCAAGACCCAAAGAAGACAAAGATGCAGAAAGAAAGGGCTCCTTGCTGCCCCTGGAAGGCAGAAACAGCAACACTGGGTGTTGGCTTCCCAAAATCCATCCCTGAGATGTTAGCCTTTACTATGCTTCTTTTCCTGGAGTATCAGCAACCCAACCAAAACTATCTGAAGGGGGTGAGGGGCCATGGGGGAACTGAGAGTGATGGGGGGAATGAGAGATGCTGTCAGAATTTTAAAAATGTTTGATTATTCAAACCATTGAAAGGAGGCTATATCATTAATATAGCCACAACTCAGAAGCAACTGGAACCATGGTCTCAGATAACACCAGGCACTCTTGTCTAATTCCTTTGTGATATGCATAATATTCTTATGCAGGTTTCCTCCCATTGGTAAGAGGTGACAGCACTGTTGAAGGTTGCAAGGTTAAGATCTGACTGCCCTACATTAAACAGCAGACTATCTACTCATTTGCACTAAGACTTGGATAACAGCTCTAGCCTATAGTTTATTTTCCTGTACAGTGTGGTGACTAATAATAGAGTTGTAAAACTTTCAAAGTGCTCAATAGAAATGGCTGAACCCAACAAATATCAACTGTTGTTGTTGATGTTTTTGTGACAGGTATTTTGACTTTGGGGACTGACTTCTTATAGTACAGTTGCTTGAGACAGTTTCTCTTACCTATGTTCTGGTTTGAACAATTTGAGATAGTTACCAATTATTCTGCATATGGTTGTATGCTCAGACTGTAAGGATACAGGGACTTTGGAACTACCAGGCTGATGTCAGATGGGAAGGGACACTTTCAGGAAGAGCTGGAATGGTTGCTGAGCAGACCAAGCATAGATGCTCACTGGAGATTATCCACAATATTTATCCTATGCTCAGACTAACTATCCCTTCGTAAGCTTTCTTAAGTGTGTTTCTATCCGAATCCCCGATATGGATAGTGTTGTAATTATACATATAAATGTAGAAGACAAATATATGCATAAATAGATTAGGTAAGTGCTAATTGGCCAAAAGATAATTGTTTCATCAGCTTTTACAGAAAAAAAAAACACAAGCTTATTTTCATTGTAATGTATCACTCTGATTCTTATATAGAGAAACTTTTAGAAAGCATTGATAATTTTAGAAGTCACTGCCAAATAACCACAATGATATATCTAAATTAAAACTAGCTGCTATTATTTCTATGTAAATAATGAGCTGTTTATAATTGAAAGAATAATATTGTATACTGATATTTCTAAGGAAATTTTATTAGCATGCTTTTCAATAGACATTTTAAGAATGCCATTCAAGAAAAACATATTTATGCACTTAATAAAATACATGTCTTGAACATATGCTGCAATGAAATGTATTCAACAAAATAAAATATTGAAGTTGAGCTTATTTGTATACATACCAGACACTTAACATTTCTGGTGTAATTAGGTTTTAAACACAAGTGATTTGCTACTTTTGATTATATTAAGAATACTAGTGCATGATTCTGAAGATACCATCTTGGGGTATAATGGGGGATCTTAAATTAATATCACTTAGCTCAAAATCAACATTTATAATATTTTGTACTTTAAAAGTTACTGAATAATTATAGTTTTCCAACCTATATATTACAGACCTCAAGGAGTTTTAGAATAATTGTGCTAGTCCTGCAAATCCATAGGAGAAATAAGCATTATCTGCAGATTAATTAAAAAACAAGCCTTGAACATGTGACTTTTTTCTAATATAAGAGGTTGATAGAAATGTAAATTAATTACTGATAATGGTTTGAGCACATTTTTTATCTCTTTAATATGTATCAAAACAAAATATTTTTTAACATTTAATATATTCTGAGACATTTAAAAAATATGTAAAGTTGTCCTTAAGCTGGAAAATGTTTTGAAGCCCCTGCATTAGACTCACTAAAATGTGTCATATTTTTAAACATGCCAACATATTGTTGAAGATAAATGCTCCTCTAGCATTGAAGCTACATTAATTTATTATATTAAGAAATTATCTACCGCATGACACACAGTTAGTTACCATTGTGAAAATACTAAGGCATTTTTCATTTAAACTACTTTATTATCTCCCATTGTTAGTAAACACACTATGTACAGAGTTACCATATATTGATTCTTCAGGACTTTGCTGAAGCTTAATTTGTTAAACTTCATAGCAAAGTAGAAATTAATTAATGGAAGCAAATATCCATTATTAACTACAAAGTAATTACTGATACATTTCCAACATGTTTACATTGTTTCAATAGTCTCTGGTTTTATGAATGCTAAAATTAGTTTTCCTTCCTCTGCCCTGTATATTTATTTTTTTCTTTCCCTCCATCTTTCCCTTTCTCCCTCCCTCCCTTCACCCTTCCTTCCTTCCTTCCTTCCTTCCTTCCTTCCTTCCTTCCTTCCTTCCTTCCTTCCTTCTTCCTTCTTTTTTGTCCTTAAACCAATCTTTTCAACTTATGTCAGTGATATGTCCAAGAGCAAACATTTCAATGCACCTTACTCTTCTTGGGTTGTAGAAGCTCTGGAGTTTACATAGTCCAAGTAAATGGGTTGAAATGACCTGATTGGTTTAAGCTATTGTGGTCACCACTAAAGATGTATCTTGCCTTATCCTGAGGGTATACTTAAAAGATGTCATTTCTGCTACTAAATTCTCTTCATTGCAATACTGGGTAATTCCCTCCAGACTCACACAACTACCCCTACTCAGGATGTGTTACTTCCTCAGAACTGTCTGTGAGTCTAGGTTTCATTAACAGAAAAGAATCCAATTCACTTCTTTGGTTTGGGCAACTTCCCTTTACATCCAGAAGTCTCAAGGCTTTTGTTTGCTTTTGGTTTTTAATTGAAAGTTCAGTAAATTGACTCACTTTTTAAGTATGCAAAATGAAACTGTAGAGGATTCAAAGTTAAATCCTTTGGTACAGGAAATAACTTCTAAATTTAATGCTTTATCAGAGTTACTTACACATATTTTGTGTCTAAAGCATTAATACAACTATAGAAATATTTTTAAAGCCATTAAAATTAAGTCACTACTTAAAGCTAGAGTTTCTTCAACATTTTCAGCCTGCTCTTTATATCAAAATTATTATTTTTTTCAGTTTGACTAAACAATATACCCTCCCATACCAATGTAACCCTGGTCTGTTTAACCTGGACCCAGCGCAGTCCTCAGTGCCTGCCCAGGAAGGAGCTCAGGCTGTTTCCCAACCCAGGGATACGAGTGCAGGCATGATCACTCTGCTGAGAAAATGATAGTCTTATTGCCAGAACGTAACTCTCACAAGATTTGGACTGATTTTCCTCAATGTCCCTTATCTTAAGGTGCATGTCCCATGTTTCCTAAAACAAACTCATTAAACATCTGTTTGTTTATTCAGCAAATATCTATTCAGCTCTTAGTATTTATAAGGATAATGGTTCTCATGGAAACAATAGAGAAAAGACAGATTGTTGTCCCTTTTCTTCTGGATTTAACAGACCATATCTGCATATAAAATCTCCAGTCCTAGAATTGTACTTGACTCTGATTTTTGTTCTGCTCAAGTACAGTGAGCTCATTGAAAATAAGGTCATCTCAGTAGTATGTAATACAAACTCACATGGATGAGTGTATGAAAACAGAGTATTCTATGGCAGTGTATCTGATAAGTGCTAAATTATTGGAGGAACTCTATAACTTGCCAACTGTTCCAAGAAACAGGTTCTTCAGCTACGATTTACTTGTACTAGAAATGCGTGTCCTGGTGAGAAATCTGGGGTCTGATATCCTGTGCTCCCAGGATACAGGGGAGAAAAAATCCTTTTACATAATTCTTTGTAACATGTTGTGAGTGCTCAAGAAATAATCACCTCTTCAGTGTAGTCCCTTTATTTAAAAATTTTGGTAATGTATACCTTTGTGGTCAAAGCTTCTAAGAATACATTTTTGGAGGGGGATTAGGTAACTCTAGAATCATTTCTGGCAGACATTATTTTGTTTTATATTTCTTGCCAGATTTAAATTCTAGCAAATAAAGCTATATCATTTCATCAGTAGTGTGATCAAGACTCCATTTTTGGAAAGGAAAAAGTTCATTAAATAGACTAATTGGGGAACTTGAGTGGTAGTCATTAAAATGAGTTGCCTTTCCAATACATGTTGAGAGAATTGTCTGGGAGACTTTCTTTCAAATGATACTATTTAAATCATGCATAACATTTAAATCTCTAAACACTGGTGTTCCCATTTTAATTTTAGCTGGCAGCAGAAGGAAATGGTAAAACAGCAGATGATTGCCTCAATAATTTATTCCACATTTTCTAACAGCTTTACAGATTCCAATAAAAAATAATAATCTAAAAATGAAAAATATGCAACTAAAATTAAACATAGAAAGAAAAATATTCTTAAACTAAAAGATGTTTTTCCTTATATTCTCCCAAATAGTAGAAAGTAAATGCTAGGACTTAATTTTACCACTGGTTTGTATTGATGACTAACTTGGACTTTTAAAAAAAAATCAATGTAGAATCAGTCCTATTAAATTAAAATTTCTGATTGTTTAGCTAAAGGATTAGTTTATGTTTGTTTTTGAATCAACATTATCTAAGAGCAAACCCCACATTAAAAATGCCCTATATATAAATTAAATTGTTCTTTAAAACAAGCCCTCTAAGCATTTTGACTTAGTTTTGGTTCAGTTTCAACAGATAGTAAGAGAGGTAGTAGTTCCTCTGATATGACGGGAAGGAGACTGAGGTTGGGGAAGTGTCACTTCAACCATTACCATTCATTGAGAGTCTAACATGGGCCAGGATTTGGCCTAGATCCTGGGACAGTAGCAAACAAAGGGGCAAGGCCATTGCTGCCATGTGGTTTACATTCAAACCTACAACTTTCATGAAAATTGGAACCGTGGTAAGTTATTCTATCTCTTTTGGTTGTTTTTGTAAATCAAATTGACCTCTTTAGTTCCTACTGGTGATATTTGTATTTGTTTTGAAGGAAGATATATAAAATTTTATCAGCCTCAAAGTCTGAATAATAAGGTAAATATTTCTTTTTATGTTTATATAAAAAGAAATCATTTTGGATGATTTACTTATGAAAGCTAAAAATTGAATTCTTTAGTCAACATAATTAGAATAGAACCTATCCCTTAAAATAAAATGTGAAATGTTAAATTTAAAACCATCACTTGCTTCTCTAAACTACTTAGTATTTTGATAATACTAACATCTCAATTTACCTATTTCAACAACAATGAAACAGATATAAATAGGACTACTGCTCTGGTTATAGGTTTTTAAGAAAATATTATTATTTAAATTGACCACATATAGGATGATGATTTTAATCCCCAAAATCCAATTTGATCACAGCTCAAGATTATTATTTAATGTCATAACATAAACTATGGTAAAAATTTTTATAACAATAATAAAATGGCAATGTGTATTTAGGTATGTCTGTAAGTGAATTGAAATTTCTGTCATTACCTCATAAGGTACATATACTGTAGTTCCACTATGCGTGTTTTGCTGGAAACCATTAATACGTCTATCTTTATATTCAAATCTACACTCACAAAGCATCATGCAAGGATTTTAACTACTGCTGAAAAAAGGAAACTTCATCAAATTACATTAAATAAAGCAGATTGGTAAATTTTGTTTTTATTATGTAATAAATGCATATATATTTATACATCAACAGTATAGGAAATACCCTCTGTACAAAAGAAAATAGATTATTTTGGGAAACACTTTAATTCATTGCAATTTTTCTAGAGAAATATAATACTAGAGAATGTAAAGTAAGAAAGCTCATTACTGTTCAGACAGCTGTACAGCAGTCACTAGGTGTGCAGTGGAGTAGTACGTTTCTGCCCAATGTAGATCTCAGCAGCCAGGCAATTCGTGTGTTTCTTTTGGGTCAAAATGAATTCCTTGCAAAGGGACTTCTCTGTTCTTAGTACTCTACCAAAGCACTTTACGAGTTTCTAAAAGTTTGCTAAGTATTGAATCCAATTGCTTTTTCATAGCTTTATTCTCTCCTTTGCATTTTATTCATTTGGATTTGAATGAATTACACTCCCTTGATTTGACTCTTTTGAATATTTCCTATCAATCTCATCCTTCAGCTGTTCTCTGTTTACTCTCTTAAATCTCCTAATTTCTGAAAAATAAATGTAAAAATACATACAAATTCCCTAAGATTTTGTCATTGAACTTACTCTTCTGATCTCATTATCTCAAAAATTCCATCTGTTATATAATTTATAATTGTAAGTACCCAGCCTGGATCTCCACCTGTCACTTGGGTATCTGCAAGAGAAAGCTCACTTGCACCTCCATCTCTAATGTTGAAATCTGAACTAATTATTTTAACAATTTCTCCCAAACCTTTTCCTTGTTCATTCAATAATTTTATTTTTGCTGGAACTTGTAATTTTTTAATACTTTTTATACCCTGCCCACTTCTTCTTATGAAATTAGTTGCCAAAGTTATTGATTCACACTTTGCATGCAGGATCTTTCTTTTTCCTCTCCTTACCTTTTTGCCTTTTCTCTTTTCTACTTCTTTTGGCCAATTGACAACTTCTCTCACTTGGTCTATTGTAGCAATATCCTTTCTCCCATCCCTGTTTTCAATCTGTACCTCCTCAAATTCATCCCATAATATTATGGCAGTCATCATTCTGGTTTTGGATTACACACTCTGGGAAATGAAAGGTTATTTCCTAGGATATTTTAGTGGAAATAACAAATACCATTTAATTAATACATAAATTATCAGTATTATTTTCCTGTATTAGTGTTTTATCCTGTTGAAAATGTTTTTGTATATTTGATCTATTTAGATTTTCCTCAAATTAAAAGTAAGTAATATTATTTATTTAATGTTCAATCTAAGTTGAAATTCATAGGGAAATATAGATGATTAACTCCTAACACATGTAAGCTGTTACTCTTGTAGGGGAGGAAAAATATTTTTTTTTCTCTATCTTGTTAGTTTCTTGGCTGAGACACCCCCACCACTGTAATAAAAGTTAGAATAATAGTAGAACAAACAGAAGTTTAATAACATGCATGCCTTCTGTGTACAGTGGAGATAATCAGGAAAAGTGAGTATCTAACTCCCTAAGATAGCCCAAGACACCACTGTAAATACTATCTCCAGGTGAAGACAAAGAAGATGCTGGGGGTGGAGTGAGTCCGTTATGGGAGGTTATCAGGCAAAGCACAATAAACAAGGGTAAGGTTGTTACACACATTTCAGTCTATGCCTTCTCCACTAAATTTCTAGAGATTGAGTCCTCTGGCCTCCTTCTAGTACAGAGAGGGAGATACCCTTCCAAAGCTATTACAAAAGGGTACTTTCTACTGATTAGAGCTTCTCCCTTGTCTGCAGTTTCTTAAAAATAGCTAGCTTAAGATAATAGTTATGCCAAAAAGGCTTATTTTGGAGTGGGAAATTCTGCTCCCCTTCACTCTGTAAATAGGACTTTACAACTTGATTATGTAACAACTATATGAGTTGTAAGAAGAGCAGCTAAACAGGAATGAGAAATAATTCTTAAACCCAAAATTATTCATCTGGGAAATCTTATTAACAAAGAAGGCTGAGCAGCTTGTTTCCAGCTAATTTTAAAAAATGGAATAGTCCTATTTAGAGCAATTCATCTAGGGTGCCAACTGAATGATTTTAGAATTGGGGTTTTCAGTTTCAACAGAACCAACTCCAACTAACATAAATTAGAGGAAATTTACAGAAAGAATATGAGGGTTTTGCCAACTCAACCCGAGGTTGAATTCATTTTCACATCAATTTTTTTGATAGAACAGAGAAACCAATATTTTTAATCTCTTTGTCCCTCTACTAATGATTCAGATTCTAGGGAAGGATCATCTGAATGGCCTGTTTTGAATCATAGTATCTAATCTTTTTAAAACCCTCACCTGAGGATATATTTATTGATGAGAGAGAGAGAAAAAGAGAGGGAGAGAGATATATATTGATGTGAGAAAAAAACACCAACATCAGTTGCTCCCATAGACACCCTGACTGAGGATTGAACCTGCAACTTTTTGGTGTACAGGATGATGCTCCAAGCAACTGAGTCATCTGGCTAGGGACCTAACCCATTCTTATGAGCCTCTGTGAAATTACAAGGTACATTTCAAATATAGAAAATACATATGACAGAAAACTCTGTTAAAGGAAATTGAAATTGTATATACACAGTTGCCACATGAAGGCAGGCCAAATTAAGCAAACAAAGAAATATTGAGGATGTTTGTTATGACACAGAGAATAAATTTTAGAACATACCCCAACACATGACCCATCCTCATAATGAACAAAGAAGGAGGAGGGAAATAAAGACTAAGACCTAATTATACAAATTTGTAAAATTCAGGGTGAATCTTTATTGGTTAAAAGTACACATATTCTTGATGAAGTTCAAAGAACGCCTTTAGAAATCAAAGGCGTTGAATGGACTATTGTTAGTCAGAATTTCTTAATCTCCCATAGTGCTATGTGCCTTTTTGATATTCTGGTGAAGTCAGTGAAACCCAACTTGAAATAATGTTTCAAAAAAAAAAAAAAACAATACTCTCAGAGAAAATTAATGTTATTTAGATGGTTTTGAAAATATGAAGTTTATTATATATAAATATGTTTTGATACAATATTAAGTAAGAAGATCAAAGGTGTAAGTGTAAATAATAGTTTGAGATGTTTAGCACATCATAGTTGATACAAAACTATTATATCACTTGGTAATGTCAGGATGAGGAAGAATTCTTTCACTCTTCCCTTCTTTAGTTTTTACAGCTAGCCTAGTAAGATAATAATAATATTGATACAAGGCTAGTTTACAAGAGACAAACCAAGTTACTACAAGCACATGGGAAATAATGATATGCAGCTCAGGTCATAAAATATAGCTTAAAGAATGATTGAACCAGGCACCTATCTATAATTTTTAGACAAACAATAATTTTGTGAGAAATTGACAGGACAAAGAAAACATAGGTGTTGGAGGACACAGTAAGGGGTTTGAGTAGAATTTAGGTTTAGGCAGTTAATTGGTAACATTAACAAGGATTTGTGATAGGCTTCTCAGCTCTGGATTCTCTATTCTGTCCTTAAGGCTGTTTAATCTGGTTTCTTGTTAGCCCTTTAGAGCCCAGAGGGCACCTTTCACGTGGAGATTTATTTCCTGCATTTAGAGAAACCGCAGAGGGACAGAGAGCTCCTCCTGATCAGACTGCTTCTCAAGTGATTCTAATTCGAAATAATCAACATGCCATTGTGGGATATTTGGGGTGATCTGCCCTGGGTCCCAACAATAACAAAGTTAAAGAAATTTCTAACGCTGTTGTGGTGAAAATTTTAACCCTCTAACTTAATGGAGTCCCAGAATCACAGGTAAATCCCTAGCCTATGATAATTTCAAAGTATGACTCTGCGTGAACATGGAGAAATTATTTAGGAATTTCTGCTTAGTTATGTTAACCCTAGATTTTGAGTTAAAAGGTAATTTATTTAAACATCAATAAGAAGAAATCACTAAACAAAAATACAAAGGATATTAAATGACTTGTTTTTTGGAAGATTCAAGGTATATGCTAGAAAGCAAGCAAATACTGAAAAGAACAAACAAGCTGCATTTTCTTCTTGAAAATTCTGTGTCCTACATGAGCCTAGGTAGATAGAAACTGGTTTGTTAGTCCTGGGGAGAATTTTTTTTCATTTTATTTTACCATTAAAAATGTTATTTGTTTCTGTTGAAAATTCAATTGGTTATACAATTACTTTCCTTTTAATAGTTTTGAGGTAATATTATAGTAATGAAGGCACAGTTTGCCCCCATCTTAGATAAATATAACCATCTTAGATAAAATTAAACAGAACAATAAGTCTTACTAGCATGTAGGAAAATATAAATTAGGACAAGAAAGAGACAGCAGAAGAAAAACTAATCTGTGGTTTAATATAAACAGGAAAAAGTAAATTACTTCTCTAAATTATTTTGCTTACCTCTTTGATACATCATTCTTCTTGCAGAACATTAAATGATGATAGATTACTTTTGTGGAAAGTAGTTTGTGTAAAGGGTCTCATAAATTTCCATTTTAAGTCATTTTTTTCTAAGAACATGAATTCCTTCCTCTTAAGAGAAAGGTTACATATATTGTTACATAGGATAAGAAACCCAGGACATCAGAACTCAGGAGGGTCAGAGTGATAATGGTCAGTGAAGTCCTGTTCTGAGACCGTATTATTATGCTTGTCTTGGGGGAAGAATCATCATCTCGGGAAATAACTGATTGGTAATGATGTTGTTGTCTTGATTTTTGTTTGTTTTTATCTTGGCCTAGCAGTTGGATATAAGGGAGTTAAGCCTTGGAAAGTTCGAACAAACATGCAAAAATAATTCGGTTAAATTTTTTAAATGAAGATTTAAAATATGTGTTTGTCACTGTAAAAGAAAGAGGTACATATTTTCAATGAGATTCTTTCAGATTTTGCATGTTTTCCATAAAAATATTCGGAGGCATAACTTCTATTCTTTCTTATTTCCATGTGCAAGAACCAGAGCAAAATTAATTCCAGAGTGACACATTCTTTTATACACCCCACAAAACAAAAGTCAAACAAAATATAAATGCTGATAAAATTATATAAATCAAGATGCCCTACAATGTTAAATATATCTGTTAACCTGTCTTTCACTTTTATAAATGGCCTAATGTACTTATTAAATTATACCTCTAAATTATCTCTAGTCTAGGTATATCATACATGTTCATTTATTAAATGAATAACTGATAGTCCTTACTTGGAAAATATATCATAAATTATATTAGTTCTGTTACATAGACTTAATGGGTTATATTAATTTTGTGAATTTTATGACCATTTTATTCTAGCATGAAGTTTATCTAATACCAGTAACATTTTATTTTTTAAGCCTATCTAAAATTGCTAACTCTTCTATATTGTATCACTAAATAAACTAAAGCTTATCAGGTATTTTTTGTTTATTTGCTCACATGATATTTTTTTCTTTTGTGAGATTAAAAGTTAAATATAAGACATTCTCTGTGCTCTCTCTGTCCATCCAGAATACAATGATGCTGTGGTTGTCTCTTTGTATCCTATGTCGCTGTCACCTTCTTCCTGTGGCACTACTGCCTTGAAGCCAATGCTCCAGTGTGGTCTGATTCCCTGGTTTTGCAAAGTCTGATCTGCTGTCATTAATGATTTTAAAGTTTTCATCCTTATCTCTTCTATGTTAATGGGTTGAATCCAGAGTTGTCATTCCTTTTAATTAATCTGATTAACCTTCCTAGGCTCACATAAGTCCCCAGGGAGAGTTTCATGTTTGAAAGCAGAGAAGCCCCAATTTGAAGGTCTTTTCAGGTCATCAGTATGATAAAATGGAGTTTACTCACTAGAAAGATTTACTCATTCCTATCAAGCATTTATTTCTTTTTACGTTTAAACTTTATTCCACCCTCAGCAGGAGTGTGCTCTTCCCTTTATTCAATCCTTATTATCATCTTTCAGTAATTTCTGTGCTATGCATTCCTTCAGTACCCGTGGAGACCTGCTACATTTTGCTTTTGGCGTTTTTTGTCATGTTTAGTCTTTCTGTGTACTTTCTGCTCAATTACACAATCCAAATGCCTTGGAGATCTAACTTAAGGATTGGCTAACTCCACATCTTTGCTCAAATGTCAGCTTTTTAGAGAGATTTACTGTTTAAAATTGCTATTTTCTACTCACCCCTCTTCTCACATTTGTTGTCCTCACATTCTAGAACCCTGTAGTCTGTTAAATGTTTTACATATTATGTGTAACATATCATAATGTATATTGTAAATTTTATTTATATATTATTTTCTAAGCTATTGTTTAAAGTCTGTCTTTAACACTAGAGGATAAATCCCACAAGAGCAGAGATTTTTGTTTCTTTTGTTTGCTAATATATCCTTTGAACTGAGAGGAGTGCCTGATACTTAATATATGCTCCAGGAATAGTTGTTGAATAAATGAATACTATCTGTCTTCTACATTACATACCATTTCCATGCCCCTCAATACAAAGTGCGGTGTGTTCCAAAAATCCATTTTAGGTAGATATTTAGCACCAAAAATAGAAATAATAATAAAAGAGGACATACAATAAAGAAAAAAGATAAAGATTAAATAGATGCCTATTAATTTTGTTGAGACTTGCTTTGCTGTTTCGTTAGTGTTACTTCTCCTTTGCTCATAGTCACAGCTCCATAATTTTGAGAAGTCTTGTGAAAGTTAGTGTGAAAAGAGTGTGGCCACTTGTATACTAATATCAGAGAGTGATTCTACTCTGTGCCACAAGATCAAATTTGGGAAGAAAATCACAGAATTGTGAGAAAGAAAGAGTATGGTTTTGTAGCTAGCCAGAACAGTTAAAATTGAGACTATTATATTTAGACATTCTCATACATAAAGTGTCTACTATTTTCCTTTTGTTACCAATGCCTTGATGAAGGTATTCAGTATTTCACATACACATAATAGGATTGTTCATTAAGCAGCTTGACTAGGCTGAAAAATAAGGAGTTAAATAAATCTGAGGAATGACATGAACACCTGGTATATCTTAGCAGATGGACTATTGTTTTAGCTAAAAAACCCAATCTGAATATCAGTGGCTGGTATATGGAATTTAAAACGACACCAATGACACTTAAAATATATTTAACAGAAGCCATAAAAAAACCTCTATGAGATGAGACATCCTATAATGTGGAGAGTGTTCTGTGAAGAGTTAATCCATAGGTTCTTCCTGAGGATTATGAAATACCAAAGCTACAAGGTCATTTCCTTTGTGCAAGTCCACACAGACCAAATTTAGCGTCTTTCAAAGACATTTCAGAAAAAGATGTTTTTTTATTGATATCCAAAGATGATCACTTTAAGGTCTACTATTTGGTTTGACTCTCAGGTGACCACTCCAACCACCGTATCTCTAAACTACAGAAGACCTGTCAAGAAAGGTAAAAATAAAAAATCAGTATGAGCACTCTTAGGGAAGATGGACACATGATAGATATTACAAACTACTTCATCTGTTTTCTGAGCCACTTTAGGAAGTACTATAAAGTAATTCTTAAGGGTCACTAGGTCATGATATAGAACATGACCCCTTTCAAAAAATGAATTACAGGAATAGCGAGCACATTTGAATACCAAGAATCCAGTTCTACACTAGAAGTCATACCCATCAAACTACCGGTTAGTTTTAGTAAATTTCCATGATCCCTGTGTGCTCCATTTTCTGAGAAGTGTTAAAAATCAGTAAAACTAGTAGAACAATTTCAATCAGAAAGCCACTCTCCTGCCTTGAACTAGTCTATGGGTAGGATATTGAGTTCGGTTGTGCCCACACATTTGCTGTCACTCCACAAAATCCCAGCTGCTCAACTGACACCCAACTAGAATGTGCAAACAATGGTTTTTAAATATGTCAACAAAAAGCAAGAAAAACACAACCACTTTGTTCTTAGCCATGAAAAGTAGAAAATATGTTCTTGTTTTTGAAAACTCTCAGGAATAATACCCAGGAACTAGCACAATGACTTCTCTCCTTGTCAGTGCTAACAGATCAAAGATCGTGGTTGTTTCTTTTATTATTTTTAACTCTCATAGCTTTTAAACCCTCAGAATCTAACCCCAATTTAGATAAAGGTTTTTTTTAAGATTCACAATTTTCTTACTCATTCAATGCTATTCACACCAGATGGCATTTTTGCTACCTTATTTTTAAAACTTTTTTTTCTTATCACGCCATTCAACTCCTCCTCCACGCAATGGAATACTCAGTCAGCTACACTCTGAAATTAAATAAAACTCTAAAAATAAATGCACTGAGAATATTTTTATAAGTAGTTTTAATATTTTATCCCACAAAATTATTAAGAATTGTTATACTTTCTTTGTTACTTTAGCTTTATTATCACGTCCCTGTGAGCAGAAAAATCTAAATTTTTAATTATTAATGGTTAATGACAGTATCATTTGGAATTTCATGGTAATCCAAGACAGTTGTAGAAGAGAGTGTTTACTTTTTTTCATTTATTTTATTCTGCCCTGACTATTTTGAAGAGCTTCACGGATAACTTCAAGTTCTTTAAAACGATGCCCCTTAAGTATCCTATGCTAAATATCTATACAGCTCCCATATATAATCTGTAGAAACCTTGATAAACAAACATGTTTTTACTAACAAATTAGTCCATTTTTAGTGCATGGATTTATGGTGTTTTACTGATTTCTGATTTACATACTTGCTTTAGGTTTACCGCAATTTTTATTGATGCTTTCCGACCTTGGTAATTTCATGAAATTGGAGTTTTGAGCAAATCGGGGCTGAATTTCAAGTTTGATTTATTATTTAAAGCAGAAAGCATGCAAAGTTTGGCAGTGTAAGATGAGTTTTGAGTTTAAGTTTTCTGGTTCATTTAAACCTGGATCTCAAAGAAATCCTCAAGGGATAAGAACTCACAGGAACTGGAGCTGGATTCACTATAAATATTTTCAAGATAAAAATACTTTCTGACCTCAAACTCAGATTCCTTTTTATATATTAACATTTATAACATCACTATCCAAATCAGTCATCTTTTACAAACTAAGATGACAAATTACTATTTGGAGACTATCAATTTTACTGCAGCATTATTGAGAACGATTTGGCTTAAAAGCAAAATCAGTGTGAGTTTCACAATTTATTAAACCTATTTTCTAGCAATATTGATTTTTATATTTATATTGCAGTTCTAGCTTGAGAACCTGAAAACCAAAATATCAGTGAAAGACAGGATAAAAGAAAATAATTATTTTGTACTTTTTTAAAAACATCCCGGTATGGGAGTTAAAATGCAATACTTTACCTTACAATACAGCAAGCTCATGAGTTTCATTTTGTACATTATACATACATAAAAATATTAGTCTTTATAAAGTTACATCAGTTTCAAGTATCCATGTGTTAACTGAGCTGGAATGCAGCAGACTTTCACTTATAATAAAAAGCAACAACACATTTAAGTGCTTTTTAATACTTTTTCTATAAATAAAGAAACTAAGGTAAAAGCAGAAAGCTTCTTTTAAGAGACGAAAAACTAAGAAAAAGACATTTGTAAAGGTGTTTTTTCTAATGCATGCTTAGAATATACTTATTACATAATTTTTTCATCTTCTTGAATTGTGATTAAACAGACATACTTTAGAAATAGAAAGCAGTAAACTGCAGCAGTAAATATATTATCAAATTCTAATCCCTGTAATGTCTGTCCACTTGGCCCCTTTAGAGAATAGCTTCTGTAGGAAATATTCCTTTTTTCAAAGAATATTCTGTTACAGCAATAAAAGTCATACTGACTTTTTCTTGTTTAAGGTAAATTTTTATTGAAGTTACCTGGTAAGATTCTTATTTTCAAACTAAAGAAAAATCTTGATTAGGGGATTCAGCCTATATCACTTCCTAGATATCCCATCTAGTATTTCTGGTCATTCATTCACACTGAATAATGGGTTCTTTAGTAAAAATATTTTTAGGTGGTGATGTTGCTGGAGGAAATAGGATTCTTCCATGGTCTCACAAGAAAAGCATTTCAGAGATGCACACATAGCAGGATTTGAGGTATAGTGGCAAGGTTTATTGGAGTGAAAAAAAAAGACTGCACTCAGGTACATTGTGCCTGATATCTCATCTAGACCAGGTGGCTCAGCTCCATCTCACTGCAGAAGAAGTCCAGCCTCTGGGGCCACAGGCCTACCCATGTCCCATCAAACCCATGAGGAGGGCCAGGACCCAGAGCTGGTGTACCATTAGCCCAGCATCCTAGACTCCAGTGATCCAGCACAGTCTCTGTTCCCATCCAGCCCAATGAGCACAATACTTCCACACACATGGCTACTAAAGAGACAGTACCCAGGCCTTTGTTAAACTTTGATTCTATTTCCTTGGGTTTGGGAGAGTGTAGGCTCTCTTTCAGACTTCAATTTATTTACTGCTCTTCCTGGGGCTATGCTGGTGCTACTCCAACCCATCCAATCCCCTTTCTGGATCTCCCAGGATGTTGTGCCCTTATCCTATTTGTCCTTTTTTCCAGATTGCCCCAGGCTAGACTCCTCCCCTTTATGGTCACCATTTTGGTTCCTGCTGTGCATACTGATAGTTTTGCCTTGTCATCCGGTTTCTACTGTGCATGCACGTAGTAGAAGTATTCCCCCTCCATCCTGTTCCATCTTGGCTTCCGCTGTGCATGCACCCAGCAAAAGAATTTCCCCCTTAGTGTTTATCTCTGTGCCCACCCCTCACTCCACAGTAATTCAGGTGAATGGGCTCAGTTTTTTCCTGGGGAAACAGAAAAGCTGGTCTTTCCTTCCTGTGTGGGGATTAATGCCCCTTTGGTGGAGAATATGGCTGTCCCCTGAGGTGTCTGTGAAGCTGTAGCTTCCTGACTTCATCAAGCTTAGCCCATTTTGCTCCCTTCTCTTTTGTTAAACTAACTAGTTATGTATGCTAACAGTGACTCTATCATTTTGTCAAAGTGCAGTTATAAAAGGTAGATGAAACACAGTGGTTAAATAGAGGTAAATGAGCTATGTTAAGGGAAATAAAGCTTAAATCAGAATTGGGATTGAATTGACAAATGACTGTCAATTGCTTTATACTGACAAGACCCTTGTATGACATGTCTGTCTAGAAGAGGGCTAGAAGCTTTACTAGTCAAGTGCATATAAGGTCAAAGAGTCCTACAACGATATTTCCAAATATAAATATTTTAATATCTTTCAGGGACAAAGCATCTTTGAGCATTTAGCTACTTTACCTTAATATCAGACAGAAGATAGGTAAAAACCAATGAGCAGTAGCTTTAACTACTCTTGCAAAGCATTTGGTTACTTGTAGAAACCAATAAGGAAAGGTCAGTGAGGTCTAAATATCAGCATGATTGCTACACTAGTCTTGTTTCTGGAATCACACATTATTGTGGCAATTAAAAGTTCTATAAATTAGAATAAAGCTATACATATAGAATTAAAATTGTCAGAAAAGAGCTAGTGAGAATGTGATGATTAGAGCTAGGAGGAAGTGGGAATACCTGCCTGATAGGAAGCTTATTTGCCTGAGAACTTCATTAAAACAAATAAAAAATAAAACAAACCCACAACAACAACAACAAAACCATGGGGGAGAAAAAGACCATTGATTAATCTTGAAAGGCTGTATTAACAGCAGTAATATATCTTAGAGAAACTACTGAAAAATACCACTTGTATAAAACAATAAAAATGATATGTTCTCTGACAATTTGTGTTTTGTGATTATTAATAGTGGATTCACTAAGGTAGACATTTGTGGGTTTTTAAATCTTCTGTGATTTGGGATATGAGTAGTCAGATGAGTTTGTCAATTTTTTATGACTTAATCAGTGTAAATGTTTATAAAGATTATTTATTTACTATTTCTTCATTAATTGCTCTTCTCTCCCTAATGACTTCTGGATCATCAAAATTTTGGTTATGAAATTTATTCTATAATTTTGTGGCAGTGGATCATCCTTCTTGCCCACTAATATGTGGAGAAACGCTAAAAAATATGTTATCTCCCTTTAGATGCAATTCTTGATAATATGTTTAATTCTTCTTCTTTGATTTAGATTTTTAATGAATGACAGGCACTCACATTCTGTAATGGCATAATGTAAATTTTAAGGCTCACTTTATATTTTTAATTTTTATTTTTGTTGTGATTGTTGTTAATTTATTCTAGACTACTGAAAATTTGACCTGTAGTAATGTTTATTGGTTTACAGAGCCACTGCATTAAAACATTTTTGTATATTTCTAATTTTTAATACTAGATATATGATAAATCTGGTATTCTAGTTATTGAGCCTGCATTCTGATTCCAATTCTTAATCAAGTTTTATTTGTGTTGGTAAATTAGTTCTTTGTTATTTTCCCATATATCTTTTGCTAACATTCTACATTATATAATATGATTTTGGATTATATATGCTTATGAAGGTCACAATAGAGATTATGAAAGTTGAGATTTTCATACTTAATACATCAAACTTAAAAGTTGAACTCAGACTGTTGACTAACACTGAATTACAGTTAGTCATAGTCATATTGAAAAAACAATGGTAGTAGGTGAATAAATATATAATATATAACATGGAGCATATTATATATAATATAACATAGTAATATTAAATATATACTAACACTATTTGATATATAATAATATCAAATACATAACTATTATAAAATGCCTTTGCTTTTACTTATAATTTTTTAAACTCAACATAAAAATAACATATCTATGTAACACATGTGTGTCATTGTGTAATACCAAACAACCCTTAACTGAAATACTGGTTGACTTTTACCTTGAGAAGACTAAGTAAACTTGCATCTGGGATGCATAAGCAATTAGTCAATAATCAAATATTTCTGAAGTATATATCATGTTCAAGGTTTTGAATTACGATTTTTGAGAGAATTGCTAATAAATAATAAAAAAGTCTATGTCCTTGGGATGATTTAATATGTACTAAACTAGCAATTCTAGAAAGTTCAGAAAAGTGCTTTATGAATAGTATCTAACCAAAAGAGTTGTAGCATATCTGATGACATGGCAGGCCTTGGGAAAGTAATAGAAAGAGGAAAGAATTACAGATGAGAGACTAGAGCAAAGTCATGGAGGCAGAGACACTAGAAAGTCTGAGGGGCTGTATAGGATGCCATGACATGGAGCTGGGGTATCTGGCCAGGAACTGAGAGGACTGAAAATACCAGTTTGAGAATTCCAGTTTGATCCTTATTGAGACATCATCAAAGATGTTGAGAAAAGTGTAATTATAATACCTTTTCCTGTATCCCATGCCTTTCTCTTTAATTGGATGTACTCATTAATCTTACCTGCAGACACAGACTCACTTCCCTCCAGTCAGGGAGGAAGGTCAGCATCCCCACTGTCCCCATCTGGTGCTGATTGGAGTGCAGCTGTGCTACCAACATTGTCTACCTGATGTTCCTGGATGGACCCCGGGGATCCATCTCTAGCCTTTACTCATAAAGCTTCCTAGCTCCCGTTTGTCTGCTTGTTAGCTGCCTTAAGGCCTCAGGACACCTAACACTAGGACACTGCTCCAAATCCACTTCTGTATTAAGTCTTTGCCTCATCTGAGTATTTGACTCCTACGCCTTTATCCCTCTCCCTTGACACACATACATGCATACACGCCTGCTGTTCAGCATCTGGCTGGGATCCTGACACAAAACAATAGATCTCTTTGAGCAATTAGGACTTGACATTACCATGTGTCACTGAAACACCACTGCTTCGGAATCACCCCCCCTTCATCTCAGGACTAACATGATAAAACTTGTTTAACACTTCTGATATATTGGCCCCTTGGAACACTGGCCCATAGACTACCCATATCCCCTTGTGTAGATTAGTTTTTGCTGCACAATTAATGCTCCTCATGTGTAATGCTGTAAAGAATACACACTTTTGGGACTCAGCTCAATCCCCAGCCTTCCTCACCCAGGCACTGCCACCCTAATATGCCACACCTTAATGCTGTATCTACTCTCATTATGTCCAAATGATCATATTTCTAGGTGTGGCTACTAACCTCAGATTATTGTAGTATAGTGGGAAAGGAAAGAATCATTTGGAATTTGAGACTTGATCACCCATTCAAACCAGACCAAACTATACAGAAAATATTAAGGATGTTCTCCCAATGACTAGGCCTACAGAGGACTGTGGCAAAGCCTGGAATGTCCTCAGTGTTGGCCCAGTGTAAGGGAGAATTAGAAAATTAGGGAGGCTCCCCTGATGACTGGTCACAAGGCAGGACCTGGGGCACAATTATCTCAGTTCCTGTCAGTAACGCAGGATGGTTCCTACTGACACAGCTACGCATGCAGTGAGGAAAAATTTCAACTAGAAGCTATATAAAACATGGTAGCCTTAGGTAGCAAGGCAAAATTAGACAGCATCCAGGTACATGTGACTGCCAATCAGGATGTCCAAGGAAACATAAAAGTATGTCAAGACATGGTTGTAAAGCATCTTAAAAGATCTATGGAGATAACACTCAGAAATGGTGGTAGGCATACGGCATAGGGCAGCAGTCACCAAACTTTTTGATACCAGGCACCAGTTTCATGGAAGACAATTTTTCCAAGGATCAGGGGGCCAGGCCAATGGCTTTATTGCCTGCCACCAGATGCAACTTAATTGTCACTTGCCACTCACTGATAGAATTTTGATATGAGTCTGCAAGCAATTGATTTATTATGGTCTCTGTGCAGTAAAATCTCTCTGCTAATGATAATCTGTATTTGCAGCAGCTCCCCAGCACTAGCATCACTGCCTCAGCTCCACCTCGGATCATCAGGCATTAGATTCTCATAAGGAGCACGCAACCTGGATCCTTCCATGCACGGTTCACAGAAGGGTTCATGCTCCTGTGAGAATCTAATGCCACTGCTGATCTGACAGGAGACAGAGCTCAGGTGGTCATGAGAGTGATGCAGAATGGCTATAAATATGAATGAAGCTTCTCTCACTTGCCTGTTGCTCATATCCTGCTGTGTGGCCTGGTTCCTAACAGGCCACGAACTGCTATCAGTCCACAGCCCGGGCATTGGGGACCCCATAGCAAAGGGAAGGAATTGACTGGGAGGTAGACCTTAGCTATTTAACAGGAATTTGAAGCATGGTTCATAGTCCATCAGAGGAGAAGCTGGAGAGTGTATAGTGTGAAAGAAAGAGAGCCAAGAGCAGGGGAGGAATGCAGAAGAGGTTTTCAGAAGAGTATTTAAAAATAGGCATTAGGGCACAAGTGCATTTTGAGAATGGGAACACACAAGGGCCAAGAAGGTCTGAGGCTCCCAAAGAAGATGTACATTTGTATTTCAGAAGGGCCTGAATGCCAGCGGGCATGGGGAACTCGAGGAAAGTTGAGCTTATGTGCAGGCATGGGTTAGTATCCAGAAGCAGAGGCCGATCTAGGTCTCCGAGTAGAAATCTAGTGGGGAGGGATTATGGACTAAGAGTTAGGCTGAGCCTCACTGAGACCCAATGAAAATGGTGTTCTGCTTTTACCAAATTTATGTTGCAATGAAGTTCATCAGAGATAGGGTAAAAACATGTGGACAACTTGGTTGCCTAAGTCTCAGCAAGAGGCAGACGAGTAAGATACATTAAATGTTTCTTTATATTTATTATTTTTTATTCTCCTAGGAGCCCACATGAGAGGGATGACATCCTATTTTTATGGTAGATTAGTCTTAGTAAGGATAAAAATTGCTTAACAGCCAGGCAGGTATCAGAACACAGAGCAAATGGGGCTCTGAGCTTATTTTTGAACATTTATCCAAAGTGCTGTGTCAGCATCAACTTAGTTCCAGGGTTTCCTTTAGAATTCTTGTTTGCCAGGAAGAACTGGGTCAGATTAGGCAGTGTTCGGCATGAGGCTACAGAGTTCAGAGACCTCCTGACTGAACTGGAAAATCTTCATCAGCAAGTTCTACATAACCCCAATTAAATGAAACTGCCAAGGCTAACTTGTCTTTTGAAAACTGTCAAATTAGGGCAATGATCTTCTTAATGTGTAAGGGCTGTGCTTCTTTGTGATTAAGAACCCTAGGTGGGATGACTTTGATGGGGTCATCAAGAACTCACTCAAAAGGGTTATATACAGAGGGAGTAGGGCCTTTGCAAACGAGGAAGGACTAAAAGCCCATTTATATGGAGATATTTATATAGATACTTAGACATTTACACATGCACACATACCCACAAACACGTCACTAGAACTAATGGCTTGGTAACCAGAGTTTAAATTTAGAATGTTACAGAAATATTCTATCAAGGATGAAGTCCAGCTATTCTATTCTTACAACTATTTTAAAAAGCCAAGTAATATCATCCAGACTTCAACCCTCTTGACCTTACATCAGGAAAGTGAGTAGTGGTGAAGCCAGCAAAATAATTTAGATTTAGCCAGTAAATTTCCAGAGGTGTTTGTGATTGACTTTGAGTATTCTTATTCTTGTCCTTGATGTTGTAGTTTCTATCAGTCATTAATATCTTTTCTTTAAATACAGTGCGTGGTTTTGAAAATCTCATTTTTCAAATGTTATTTCATTAGTCTTTTTTTATTTAATGCATATTTTCCCCATGAGCAGTTCCATATAATTTAATATACGTAGTCAAATGCCTACATTTTATCTCTCTCAGTGAAAATGTGAGTATTCCTTGAGGCCTTGTCTCATTTCCCACTTTCTGCTTGGGTGATCTCACCTTGCCTCGTGTTAGTCACAAGGCTGCACTCTCTTACTGTTCTGATCCATGAGCATGTACAGGGTCATTCTCTCCAAATCTATTAGCAGCTGCTCTTGTTGGAGCTCACAAGCCCTCACCTACTGCTCTCAGTCCTCACATTGCTCAGAAACCAACTCATAGAACAATGAGACAATCTATAGACCAACAACACTCGGGATTAATTACCTTTTCAGATACTTTTGATGGACTCTAAGATTACACAACAGCCCGGTCTGAAGCATATGTTTTTAGCTCACTTCACCAAACACTAGTCATGTTACAAATGATGTAGGTTTATTTGCTGTCCAAATTTTGGTAGCTTCAAACAAAAAACATGTTCTCCAAAACACCACATTTTTCCTGCTAGAAACTGTAAAGGCAGTTTTTCACTCAAAAGATTTCAAAGTTCCATCTCCCTGGAACTCCATGTCAGGATATGAATCTATAGACAGGCAGGTCATATCCTGACTTTGTGCTTCATCGGGAAGTTGGCCACATCATCTTATCATTAAGTAGAAGATCAAATTCTAGGTGTGTAGCTGTTTTTCTGTAAGACCTTTCCCCCCACCTCCAAGCTACAATTTGAGGTATTTTCTTTCAGAACTGTAATGCTGTTTTGTTTTATTTTTTTAGATGTCTGGATCTATGAATATAATTGGATCATGAAAAGGCAATACCTCTCCATCAAAGCTTCTTTAGTTGCTGAATCATCAGAATAAGGGTATGGGTCTTTTAAAAAAAAGAAATGTTTAATTACCAGTCACTTAAGGAAATACAATAAAGATAACAAGACAAGAAAAGAATAGAATTCTTACAAAGTTTTCTTGCACTGGCCCATACCCTGTGCTGCTTCTTTTTAAGAAGCCCTAATGCCTCTTACTATTGTTCTTTAAATTCTGGGAGTGTTTCTTGATGTTTTCTACCTTCCACTAATTAACCATTACTGTAAAACATACCTATTTCTCCTTCTGTGATTTTGGTTACCTCAGAAATCACAGAAGTTCTGTTATTGGAGAGCAATACATAATCTCTGACAGATGAGCTGCTTAAAGGTCCCATAGCCACAAATGGATCATAATCCTTCTGTGTAACCTCCAGTTGAAACTCTAAATCTATCAGCTTTCAACTTTGCCTTGCGGAAGCAAAGCACCTTGAGTCATTTACTATACAAGATACTATTTCTTAAAAGCCTCTACTTTGATGTAAATCATATATCATAGGACCACAAAGAAACAAGCATCAAAAGTTTTCAGATTTTGTACATTCATGTAAAGGGCAAAAGTTGAGATTTCTTACAATGATACGTGCACAAAGTAATTGTGCTTATTTTTGTATAGCCAAAATTAATTTTGATCATTCTGTAGAATTAGCTACTCATTGCATTCAAGGTATTTTATTAGTTATTATTCTAATCAGGATATTTAGTCAGTGTGGGATTCCCTCTCTTGAGGCTGAGACAATGGAATCAAGGAGAGAAACCTGAGTCCTCATGTCCTCCAAGAGTTCCCACTCTTTTTGTTTTTTATTTTTATCAGCATTAATTCCAAAAGATATCCACTCAAAATATCCATTTTTTTTTCTGTGGTTAAGCCATTGGCCCACATACACCACTCAGCATCCCACTTGTCCTGAGTACAAGGCCCTTCAGTGGTTTTCTCTCACTAACTCCAAGCCCTTCTTGAAGACAGTCCTGCAGGCTATTTAATGAATGGCAGGGTCCACTACGATGTCTTGCTTATCTAGACATGTCACGGCCATCCATTTCTTGCTAGTTCATAACATGCAAGACTTATCTCCTGGAGATGGAGGCATGGGGTCTGTTAGCTTTAAGATTGCTGAAATAAACTATTGACTTTTAGATTCCCAAACACTAGGCTAGAAGACAAAGTAATAAGTATAAGAAACAGAGTGTAAAGCCCCGCTTCAAAGACTCTCATCAACATCTAAATCTTTTGCTTTGGTTTGTGACTTCTTTCCTATAATCAACTCTCTCCTCTCCCTATTTTTAATTGTTCATTTAAGAAGGATTGGTA
This sequence comes from Anoura caudifer, assembly GCA_004027475.1. Classification (NCBI taxonomy): domain Eukaryota; kingdom Metazoa; phylum Chordata; class Mammalia; order Chiroptera; family Phyllostomidae; genus Anoura; species Anoura caudifer. The sequence goes on from PVKU01002966.1 coordinate 54,881, forward strand.
AATAAAAATTCATTCTGACCAATCAGAAGTTTTTCTTTGACTATGGCTTATGATATAATCTTTGTGTCTTAAGTTCTGCTGAACTATGGCTTTTGATATTTAAAACCATGATTTTCAAGTAAAAAACATTTGATCTTAAATTATCAATACCCTAGGTTTTAAATGTTCAGTTGGGTTCTCAAAACACTCTATTTCTCTTTTAACAATCTTTGCCTGAGGCAGGAAGTGCCTCATGTCTAGTTTTCGCAGGGGAAAGAGCTTTCATGTTAAAAAATCACAGGGGAAAAAACAGTTTTTTCAAGTTTCCACCATACATCGGCAGGACAGTTGCAGTAAAAACAGAGAGTGAGGCATGACATTGTGTTGCCTTAATGTTTCCAGATAAAACTTTACACAAAATCAACATCTATGGCCTTTATGCTGTCTCATAGGAGAACATATTTTGTCATAAAAACATAAAAAGGTCATAATCTAAAAATGAAGGACAGTTTTCTCTTTATGAGTAATGTAGAGCATTATGAAAAAAAGAGCCAAGTCTGGCTCACTGACCACAGTTTCTGAATAATGAAGGTGTTATGCCTAGTGATCCCTCCATTTTCCTGAATTGGCAGCTTCTGAGGGGGAGTAACCAGCAAATTGTCAGATCACTATATGGTATATGAGTAAGCAATTTTCCCTTTCAATATTCTGGGAATGTCAGCCTCCAGGAATCCCATTTTAGTGTAAGTGACAGGTCTAGAATATTTACATGGAAAGTAAAGGATTTGTTCTATCACATTTACAGTGATAGAATTACACACTCTATAATAAAAGTGAACAGTGATCAAATGGTATTTTAAGTCCTTTCTAAATTTGAATTTGTACAAGTTCATAAAGCTATACTGCAATGGAAATCTTGGAAGAGTCACCAAGGAACATGGATAAAGCACCCAAGGACAGAGCCAAAGGGAGATAGGATTGAAGGTGGGAGGTGGAGTGAGTAGGGCAGGGGAAAGTGGTGGTAGGAAAATGGAAATAACTGTACTTGAATAACAATAAAAATAATTTTTAAATTAAAAAAATGGTTGATATAATCATTATACAATTTTATATTTAATGCACTGTAAAATTCCTAGTAGAAAACTATATTAACTGAATGTAAAACTCAGGCTATAGAACAATTAAACAAAGGTTTATAGCCATATTAAAAATTCACTCAAATAAATTAAAATAGGCTAATTGAATTTCATTTCTTTCTTTTATATTTAAAAAGAATTTGCACCCCCTTGGGTGTGTGGGGATGAAGATTTCCTATTCTCACTTGTCTGTGCCATATGCTAACCCTTCCCATAGTCTTGAATTAGAGCACAAAGACCGCGTTTGCAGTGCAGGAGCATTTAGGTGAAAGGAAAATTCTACCTTTTAGCTATCTTTGTATTTTTATCAACCAAGCAGAGTGTACGGCCCAAAATAGATGCTCAGTATACTATTAAATAAATATTCAGTGTAATATAGATTGTCTATCAAAATACAAATATTTTAATTATTTAACAACGTAGCTATTTAAGATCAAGAATACAAGTTTAGTTTATACTATTGTATTATTATTACATTGGAGTTGATTGGCCTGAAGGAATTATCAAATTATCTAGAAAGAAGAATTTTGGCCACGATTTAGTATGTCTGTCTGTCTATCTATCTATCTATCTATCTATCCACCTACCTACCTATCTACCTATCTATTTATCTATCTTTCTATGTATATCATCTGTGTACCAATCATTAACCCTATTTGTAAAAAGCATAATAAAAGTACCAAATACCTGTTCAGAGTTCTTCCCATAGTTCCTTATCATTTTTTAAGCATCATGGTAATCTTCTGAGGTGAATATTAACAACTATAATTTTACTGTTACAAATATGGATATTAAGGTTCAAAGAAGCAAAGTCAATTACCCAGCTGAACACACATTGTAATTGGAAATACAAGTTATCAGATTTTCAATTCTATTTTTCTTCCAATATACTTTTCATTCAGTTTAGTTCTACCTACAGGATCTCTAATATATGATTTTAAACATGTTAATTCTTTAACCAGTAGCTGAATTACTGTAAGGCAATACTTATCCATATGAACATATAAGCATAAAAGGAATATACTCTTGGAAGAAAGGTATAAGAGATAGACTATCTGTATATAACAACTTCCTATTGAACTTACTTTTGGTTTCCTTTTTTCTGCATAAAAGCTATTGGCTTAAAAGGTCCTGGCTTATTGCTGGCATTCCCTGCTATAGTGTGAATCACAGGCTGTCATATAATCCATCAAATGCCACTTTAACTTTCAATATCAGCTCTGGAGGACAGCATGCCACAGAAACAAGAAAATAAAATCTCCATCCTTCTCACACCCAGCCCCTCTCAATGGCCTTGTCCTCTGCCCACTCCCAGGTATCTTGCCTGCAACGCCACTGTGGTGGTACTTAATGATGTTCCTGTGGTTGCGGAGGAGAGCAGGGCTGTCCAGTCACCCTCCTCAACATCCGTCTAATGTGTCTGTGGCTGCTTAGCCTGAGCTTGCTCTGTCATTTAACAGGGAACTCAAGTGTCTGAATTCTGCCAACTTAATCTGACAGCTGTCAGCAGTTCAGGTCTCTAAGCCAATAGGTTTGTTTTTATACTTTTATTTTTGTAATTATGAAATATTTCAAATAGAGAAAAAATAAAAATAATATACCTGGCATCCTTATACCCACCACCTAGTGTTACCAAATTTAAATTTTGCCACAATTATTTTAGCTTTTTTATTTTTAAATGTTTTCAAATTTTATTTCCCAGAGGTAAGCTTCCATCCTAACTTTGATACAGATTATGTCCATAAATATTTATAAACTTATGTTCACAGCAGCTATCCTTAGAAATAGTAAGGCATTCCTTTATGTTTTATAAAGTGTATAAAATGTCTCACTTTCTGCCCTGTGCACATTTTATTCAATGTTATTATTATTTATCCATAATTGATACACAAGATCATTTATTTTCATTAAGGTATAAGGTTCAATACAGTGAATATAAAAGAATATTTTAATCAATATTTTCATTATGGGAATTTAGGTTTTCCATCTTTCCTTTTCCTTCCCTTTCCCCTTTTTCTTCTCAACTTCTTTTGTTGTTCTTTAGATCACTCTTGCAAACCAAGCCACGGGAGCAGTTCTTTGTGCACATATGCAAACATTTTGTAATGTATAGAAATTGGAAATAGTGTCAGTGTATTAAAATATGCACACCTTCAACTTTCCACAATATGGCCAAATTACTCTCCTAATGAGTGTAACAAATTTACCGTTACTTCCTTCCAGCAGTGTATGAAACAACACATTGCTTCCTGCCACAGCAGTATTTGATATTATCAAGACTTTTTAGTTTGTTCAATATGATGATACACAGTTATATTTCATTAGTCAATTCGAATATCTTTTTGTGTTTGTTTGCCATTTAGGTTTTCTCTTCTGTGAGTTGTTTGTTCATACCTTTGTCCAGTTTGAGGAAATAATCTTGTTGGTTTTAGGGTCTCTTTATGTACATTCAGGACATAAAGTCTTTAAGAGCTAATGTGCAGTACCAATAGGCTTCTTGAGCTTTGATTTTTTTTCCCATATAGTTTATGGTGGATTATTTTTCTTTTCTAAGAGAGAAATTTCTAATTCTAATGTAGTCAGTTTTTACCAATTATTTATTCTACATTTTGCATCTCATTTTAGGAATCTCTGTACCCTTAGGTAATAAAGATTTTTCTCTTATTTTTTTATAATATATTTATTTTTTAACATTTGGTTATCAATTCACTATAATTCAATTTTGTGTATATTATAAGGACAGATCCAATTTTTGTCCTTATGTCCATATTTCATTCCTTCCTCCGTTTCTTCCTTGTTTTGATAACCAGTTGTTCTAGCACTTTTAATTTTGCTTAGAAATTTAATATCTATGTTGATGAATGATATTGGAACATATTTTTCATTCTCATACTGTCTTTGTCTGGTTTTAGTATCAGGCCTATTCTAGATTGAATAAATTGATTACTGTGTTTTTTAAATTTTTATTTCTCAGTTTTGCCATATTTTGTGTAAGATTATTTAGAGGTTGCCTTTAAAACCATAGGGATATTTTTGGCAATTTGGGACATGGATATTTGGGGAGAAATTGACAGGTTTTAGTCTATTGACTTAGTTACTTTATCACTAGTGGTTCTGGGTTTTAATTTATTCTCATTAGTCAAATTTACATGTCATTGTAGAAATGTATCAGTTGTATTCTCTTATAATTTAATTCACTATATCTTTAGTTTATAGCCTTTCATTTCTAGTATTGTTTGCGTGATCATATTGTCAGAGTTCTATTTTATTACTTATTTTTCAAATATTAATTGATTGTTTTATTTCTAGATATTATTCTAGTTTGTTACTATTTTCACTTAATTGCTTAATTCATTTTTATAATTATATTAGGTTTCTTTAAGTCTTTTTCCAGTTTTTGAGTTGTAAGCATATATAAGTTAGAGCTTATAATTTTCTAATGCAAGAATTTATAGCTAAAGATTATTTCTGAATGCCATGTTAGTTATACTGCATGAGTTTTAGTTCCACAAATGTAACATGTAGTTTTAATATTTTTAATATTTAATAAAATAAATATTATAAAATATTTTTAATATTTAATAATATTACATTTTAATCTAATTTACTAATTTCTGGTATGACTTCTCTTTTCACCTATGAGTCTTTAGAAGCAGTTTTAGTTTTTAAAATTTCCAGATGTATTTTGCTAGCACATTTTTCCTTATTTTTTGCAATTTAGTTACATGTGGTTAATGTGGTTAATAAATGCACTTGTATGTTATCAAATCATTAGCCATACAATTTTTCTTGTAGTATTGAATACTCCTGGCAAGTAAATTATTATAATAGTCACATTTTTGCAAGTACATATTTTGATACATTAATAAAAACTAAGGTGGTCTATTTTTCAATTTCTTTTTTTTTCAATACTGTTAGATTTTGACATTTTGAGTATCTAATATTTGTTGCATTTAAATTTAGACATAATTTCTCCAATTTTTTCTTATGCTGTTTCATATTGATCCTTTTCCCCCTATTATATTTTGCTTTAAAACAAATGTTTTTGATGTTATTCTTGCTATTACCACTAGTTCATTTTTCTTAGCATATACATGTCTGATATATATTTTACCATTCATCTACTTTTGATTTTTATATATTTTTGTTTTATATGTGTCTTTTGTAAGTAGCATATAGATCAATTATTCAGTTGTATGGGGATAAAATAAACTTTGGTGTGGTTTCTTTAAGTAAACTTATTTCATATACATATATTTTTATTTCTCATGTATTTGAGTTAATTTCATCTTATTTTGAGATCTCTTGTTTATTTTTATTCACTTTCCTACTTTTTATGTGCATAGGTCTTTTCTTTAATTCTCATTTAGGGAAGAAAACTTCATAACAAAGTATCTAAATGTGTGTTTTTAAATATTGCTTAGATCATATTGGAATTATGAACTCAAGAATTCATGTTTTTCCTGAAATCTGGAAATGTCTTGACTATATCCATTTTCAATATGGTTTAATTGTAATATTAACTTATGACCATTCTTTAATCTTTGTTTCAAGAAATATTATTAGATATCATTTAGATACTTTCTTTTTAGTCTCTTCTCTATATTTTAATTTCTTTTCAAACTCTTCTAGCTTCCTGATGTGGCTGTGTCTGATAAGAAGTTTAAATTACACTTTAAGTTTCTTATTTTAGGATCTCCAATAGAATTAAAAGCAATGTTTTTATGTTCAAATTGTCTTGCTTTTTAAAAATATTTTCAACTCATTAGTCTATATTGAATACATTTAAATCTACTTTTTTATGGACTTGATTTTATTTCTAAAAAGAAAAAGCTATGATCATCTTAATAGATGCAGAAAAATATTTAACAAAATGAACCAACACCATCCCAGGATAATAAAACAATGGAATATTGCAATAGAATAGTGTTTTCTCAAAGTTCAGGGCATCCAAAGAAAGAGAGAGAGAGAAACCTATAAATAGCATCACACTTCATGATGAAGGCCAAATGCTTTTTTCCAAATTGAAAACAAGGCAAAGATGCCCGCACATTACTTTTATTTAATATTGTACTGAGTTTTAAACTAGTTCCAAAGCATAGGAAATAAATGAAAAATATACAGGTTGAAAAGAAGAACTAAGACTATCTACAAATACAATGACAAATATGTTGCTAGAACTAACAAGTGAGAGTAGCAAGCTTCCTGAATATAAGATTAATTTCCAAGAAAAATCAATTGTATTTCTTAATACTAGAAATTAAAAAGTTAAAAATTGAAATGATTGCTTCAGAAGAAAATATTTTGGGATAAATTTAGCAAAATATTTATGCAAGAATGTTCACTCAAAATTACAAATATTAGAGGATCAAATATCATTAGGCTATCTAATCTACTGAAGTTGAGCTGTAGAGTCTATATACCCCCAATAGGCAACTACAGAGAAACTGGAAAACAGATTCCAATATATAGATATAGAACTGGAAAGGACCTAGCTTAAGCAAAACAACTTTGAAAAAAAATCAGAGGACATTGAAACTTATTGTAAAGCAACATAGTCAATACAGAGAATATTAATATATGAAATATATAATGTTCATATAGATCAATACAACAGCATAAAGTTGAAAATAAGCCTACATATATAAGGTCAATTTATATTTAACAAATGTGCCAAGGTAATTTAAGAAATGGAGGAAGGAAAGTCCTTTAAACAAATGTTGCTAAAAGTTAGATATTCATATGAAAACAATAAATTTAAATCTTGAAACTTACTTCACACTGCATAAAATATTAACCTGTAATAGATCATTGACCTACATTTACAGAAAATCATGTGACAGAGGAGCATAATAAACAGCAACTCTAGGATAAATTCAACAAAACCAAACAATGGAAAATTCTACAGATCAAATGACCAAGTTTTTTTTAATTATAAAAGGAGATAAAAATAAATAGACAGAGGTTAAGTGTATAGATTCAGAATTTATAAGTTAGAACCTATGGATAAAAAACATAAGAGGTATACTTACTAAATGCAGTGAGTGGACATTTTGTATCTTAGTAAAACAAATTTTTAAAACTCAGCAAAATTGATATATTGATTGGACACTTAATAATGTTAAGAGATATTTCTAACTTAAAAATATCACAACAGCATTATGACTATATGTGTTTTTTAAAGAAAATACTCTCCTTTTTTTTCTAGCAAGCAGAAGTATATTTTGGAGATATACTTCTCCAAGTATAGTATATATTTGTAGATACCCACAGGACAAGCTATTTTATTACTTTTATTGTTGTTCAATCACAGTTGTCCCCATTTTTGCCCCATTACTGTCCCCCACCCTGACAACCTCCATCTCCCACATTCAACCCTCTCCCCATTGTCTCTGTCCAGGGGTCCTTTATACATGTTCCTAGATGACCCTGCCCCTTTCTCCCTTGTTAGCCCCCTCCCCTCTTCACTCTAGTTACTGTCAGTTTGTTCTTTATTTTAATGTCTCTGGTTATATTTTGCTTGCTTGTTTGTTTTGTTGATTAGGTTCCACTTATAGATGAGATCATATAGTATTTGTCTTTCACCATCTGGGTTATTTCACTAAGCCTAATGCTCTCCAAATCCACCCATGCTGTCACAAATGATAGGAATTCCTTCTTTCTTTCCACTGCATAGAATTCCATTGTGTAAATATACCATATTTTTATGCTCCATTCATTTACTAATAGGCACTTAGGTTGTTTCCAACACTTGGCTGTTGTAAATTGTGCTGCTATGAATATTGATTGGGGTGCATAGGTTCTTTTGAAATGGTGCTTCAGTATTCCTAGGGTATGGTCCCAGTAGTGGTATTGCTGGGTCAAAAGGCAGTTCCATTTTTAGTTTGCTGAGGAAATTCCATACTCTTTTCCACAATGGCTGTACCAGTCTGCATTCCCACCAAAAATGTACTAGGCTTCCCTTTTCTCCATACCTCACCAGCACTTGTTTGTTGGTTTATTAACGATGGCCATTCTGACTGATGTAAAGTGGTATCTCATTGAGGTTTTAATCTGCATCTCTCTAATGGTCAGTGATGCTGAGCATCCTTTCATATGTTTCTGGGCCTTCTGTATGTCCTCTGTGGAGAAGTGTATGTTCAGGTCCTTTGCCCATATTTTAGTTGAGTTGCTTTTCTTCCTTGTGTGGAATCATGTGAGTTCTTTACACATTTTGGAGCTCAAACCCTTGTCCAAGTTATCATTGGCAAATTTGTTTTCCCATATGGTTGGTTCCCTTTCAATTTTGTTGATGTTTTCTTTAGCCATGCAGAAGCTTTTTAATTTGATGAGGCCCCATTTGCTTATTCTTTACTTTATACCCTTTGCCCTAGGGGGATATAGGGCAAATATTCAGTGAAAATATTGCTGCATTGGGGTATCTGAAATTTTCCTGCCTGTGTTTTCCTCTAGGACTTTTATGGTGTCATGACTTCTGTTTAAGTCTTTTATCCATCTTGAGTTTATTTTTGTGTACTGTGTAAGTTGGCAGTCTAGTTTCATTTTTTTGCACATACTTGTTCAGATCACTCAACATAATTTGTTGAAGAGGCTATTTTTACCCCCATTTTATGCTTCTGCCCCTTTATTAAACATTAACTGACCATATTGACATGAGTTTATTTCTGGGCTCTCTGTTCTGTTCCATTGGTCTATATGTCTGTTTCCATGCCAGTACGAGACTGTTTTGATTACAATGGTCTTGAAATAGGATTGAAATATGTGCAAATGAAATGTTGTGATAATTGAACTGAAATTAACTAAAAAAAACTGCTGTTTTGCAGGTATGGATAAGGATATATATAAAACAATGTTATCAATGAGTTCATAATTATTTAAGTTTAATATTAAATGCATCAGGTATTTTTACTCTATTATCTCTCATGGTGAATGTATTTGACATTTTCCATAATAATAAAAAAGTCTTAAATATCAAGGTAGGGAGAAGTAACTTCTGTAAAACAAACCAAACAAGACCCAAAAGTACTTGCAGTAGAAAGAAAGAGAGAAAGAAGGAAAAGAAAGAAAAGGAAGGAAGGAAGGAAGGAAGGAAGGAAGGAAGGAAGGAAGGAAGGAAAGAAAGAAAGAAAGAAAGAAAGAAAGAAAGAAAGAAAGAAAGAAAGAAAGAAAGAAAGAAAGAAAAAGAAAGAAAGAATAAAGAAAGAGAAAATTAAAGAAAGAAGGAAAGGAGGAAGGAAGGAAGGAAGGAAAAACCTAGCCTTTTTTTGTCACCTTTTTGTGAGTAACTTGAGTGCTTTTATTATTCTAGTATACTGACATGTGATATAGTAGGACCAGGTGATTAAGCTTCAGATGATACTGGGTAGCTTTTGTAAAAATGTCAGACCACATAATAGTTGTATAAACATATTCTGAATGTATCTTCTGCAGTGCTTGTGATTACCCTATGATTAAGATTTTTTTTGCTTATAATTATGTCTTTTGAAAAGAAATGCTGCCTTAAAAATATTCATGATAAAAATGTAAGCAAAGATGGTAATAAATATTTATTCTCTAAATTTAAATATAAATTGGAAAAATGTTAAAGAAGATTTACATATCATTATTAATTTAGTTATACTCTAACAGTAATCAGTATGAATGTATAGGAGTGAATATTACCAATAACACATTTGAATTTGCATTATTAAAGATGTAACTCAATTTTATGTTATCAAAAATATTTGAAACAGTCTTCTAATCATTTTGATTACTTAAAAATAGAATTGAGAAAACTACAGTTTTGACCAAAATTAGGTTTACTTTCTTTTTCAAATTACAGAAATATTCATCAGCAAACTGTTTGCTAATGTGACCTTAGCTTTTCAGAAAACATTTCAAAAATAAAATGATCTTTAAGTGCGAGTCATGAAAAAAATGTAAAATACACCGTATTTTCTAGGGTCATTGTGTGAGATTTAAGAGAAGTAACCCTTTCCTTTAATGCAGTCAATTGCCAGTATAGCTATTTGACTGTATTTATTTTAATGCTATTTTGGTACACACACATTACAGTAGATTCAGCACTATCTTAGCAGGTCTAGAAAATAACTATTTTTCTGTTAAGAAGGTATTAAGCAGAATCTCTAAGATTCATAGTTACCTATTATTCCAAAGTTGTTTATTTGCTTTATCTCATCTCGCAAGACAATAATTGAAACCTGAATTTTTAAACTCTTTATTCCATCTTCAACCAAATTTTTATCAATACAATGTATTTCCAGTAAACTTGATAAAAATCTGTTTTTGAAATGGTGTAGTCTGGTCCTTATTGACAGTTGTAATCTCCATAATTCTAGCTTCAGATCTGAGGTAGTAATGTGGTTTTGTATTTTATACTTTTTAAAAGACGTCCTTCTCCACCTGGGGGGTCACAAGATAGTCTCCTGTGTTATTTTTTTATAACTATGTTTTATTTCTTATGCTTCGGTTTTTAAATTTATATGGAATCCTCCCCTACATATGTAGTGAGCAGGAATTTTGTTTATTTTCTCCATACAGTGGGCAAGTTTTAATAAGACCATTTACAAAACAATCTGTTTTCTCCTCATTGATTTGTGAAGATTTCATTGTAAATTAAATTCTCATTTATACATGACTTTTTCTGTGTAATCTCTGTTTTTTCATTCACCTATTTGTTTATGAGTCACTAACACATTTTAATAATTATGGTTTTGGAGTACCTTTTACAATCTGGTAGAGCAAGTCTCTCATTGTTCTTTTTCAGTGATAACAGAGCTATTCCTGGATTTTTTAAAAATCCTCTATAAATTTTAAAATATGATTACCACATCCTTTTAAAAGATCCACCTGGAATTTTAGTTTCCAGTTTGGGATTGCATTATATGTATAGATTAATTAATTTAAAATTTTTGTCATTCTTTTACCAGAGATGCCCAATCAAAACCATGGAATGGTTCTCCATTTTCAAAATGTCTTTTGTGTCCTTTAATAGAGGTTTAATATTCCTTCTAAATAGGTTTTGGCTATTCATTGTTAAACTAATTTCTACATAAGTAAAATGATTTGTTAAAACCAATATTGAATGCCTTTTTTAAAATTATTTATCTCTGTTAAGAGATACATGATTTTTGTTCAATTTAACTTAATCTAGCAACTTTGTTGAACTATTTTACAAACTCTAATTGTTAATTATCTTGTGCATTTTACACAATCATGGTATTTACAAATCCTAATTGTAATCACCTTTCAACCTTGGTACTTCTATTTCTTTTTCTTTTCTTTCTTTAATTTTAATTGTTGTTCAAGCACAGTTTTTTGTCTTCTACTCCCATCCCAGCCCATTCCCCCAGCCCTCACCAACTCCCTCCCATTTCCACCCCACCCCCCTAGTTTTTGTCCATGTGTCCTTTATACTTGTTCTTGTAAACCCTTCTTCCCCTTTTCCCCTGAAATTTCCTCCCCTCTTCCTTCTGGTCACCGTCAGGCTGTTCTCTATTTCGGTGTCTTTGGTTATATTTTGCTTGCTTGTTTGTTTTGTTGATTAGGTTCCTGTTAAAGGTGAGATCATATGGTATTTGTCTTTCATCTCCTGGCTTATTTCACTTAGCATAATGCTCTCCAGTTCCATCCATGCTGTAGCGAAGGGTAGGAGCTCCTTCTTTCTTTCTGCTGCATAGAATTCCATTGTGTAAATGTACCATAGTTTCTTGATCCATTCATTTACTGATGGGCACCTAGGTTGCTTCCAACACTTGGCTATTGTAAATTGTGCTGCTATGAACATTGGGGTGCATAGGTTCTTTTGGATTGGTGTTTCAGGGTTCTTAGGATATAACCCTAGCAGTGGAATTGCTGGGTCAAAAGGTAGATCCATTTTTAGTTTTCTTAGAAAATTCCATACTGTTTTGCATAGTGGTTGTACCAGTCTGCAATCCTACCAACAGTGCAGTAGGGTCCCCTTTTCTCCACAGCCTCTCCAACACTTGTTTGTTGCTTTGTTTATGATGGCCATTCTGACCAGTGTGAAGTGGTATCTCATTGTGGTTTTAATTTGCATCTCTGTGATAGCTAGTGATATTGAGCATCTTTTTGCATGTCTCTGGATTCTCTGTATGTCCTCCTTGGAGATCTTTTTCTTTTCTTATACTATTGTCTGGGACATCCTATATATTAGATAGTAAAATTTTGGTATGTTTTTTAATCAAAATAAGGAATTTCACTTTTAATTCTATTCTGACAAATAAATATTGAACTCTACTAAATCATATTTTGTACACTTTTGGATCCAGTTAGCTAATATTTTATTTGGCATATTTACATATATACTCATGAGTGAAATTACTTATGGTATTCTTTCCTTTTATTGTTTTTCATTTTTCAAATGAGATTACACTCATTTCTTGTGTTTTAGAACTAGTAAAAATAAGGATTAGTCTGAGTTTTATTAAATCCCTTTTATAATCCTAGGTTATGGGAATGGAAGTCTTTACTCTTTCAGTTTTTAATAATTGTTGATCTGTTTAGGTTTTCCATCTCACCTTGTACCATTGTGTGATTTTAAATGTTCTGAAATATAGAATAATTTCTTATGGAATTGGAAGTTCATTAGAGTTATATGTTCATAATACTTTGAAAAATTCTTCTAAGTCTGCAATGCTTCTTTATAATTCTTTATGACTATTACTTGTTTATAGTTACTCTTTTTCTCTTTGTCATATTTGCCAGAGGTTTGTCTTTTTAATGTTTTAAGAATAATCATTTGGGGTTTCTTTTGCTTCTTTTTGTTTAAATGAGTATTATCCTTTTCTTTATATTGGCCTTTCTTCTTGTTTCTTTGGGCTTGCTCTGTTGCCTTCTTTACAGTTCCTTCATTTGAATATTTAGCTCATTATTTTTTCCTGAAAAAGATGCTTAAAGGTATATTTAAGTACTGTGCATACTCACTTCCCACCTCTGCTTTTGAATGTAGTATCTTATCTTTAATGTCATAACTGAAACTTGTCCATTTTATTAGTCAAATTACTTCTATTTCTGTTCATTTGCATTTACTATTAAAGGACTTGCTAAAATTTTAAAATATAGCTGGTGATTTATTCTTTCTTGCAATATTTTACTTAATTCATTATATATTTCAATTCTATACTTAATTTTATATACATTTATTATAGTTATATATTCTGCTGTATTGGTTTTTTATTGTTGTTTATTTCTTGTTGTCTCTTATGTTACCTTGCTTTACACTCTGTTTTAAATTTGTTTTAAATTTGTCAGATATTAATATTCCAACTTTGGTTTATTTTTGCTTGATTTATCTTTCTATTCTTTCATTTTAACCTTTTATACCTTAATGTTTTATGTATGTTTCTTTTAACCAACATATTGTTAAATATTTATAAAACCTTAAAATCTCTATCTTTTAGATGGTGCATTAAGATCTATTTACACTTATTTTTTTAAGGTTGCAAATATTTTATTTTATGTTTTTTTATTTTATTTTAATTGTTCTTGTACAGTTTTCTGTCTTTTGCTCCCATTCCAGCCCACTGCCCCAGCCCTCCCCCCCCTCCCATTTCCACCCCTGCTAGTTTTGTCCATGTGACCTTTATACTTGTTGCTCCAAACTCTTCCCCTTTCCCCCTGAAATTCCCTCTCCTCTCCCCTCTGGTGACTATCAACCCCTTCTCAATTTCAGTGTCTTTGGTTATATTGTGCTTGTTTGTTTGTTCTGTTGATTAGGTTCCTGTTAAAGGTGAGATCATATGGTATTTGTCCTTCACTGCCTGGCTTACCTCACTTAGCATAATGCTCTCCAGCTCCATCCATGCTGTTACGAAGGGTAGGAGCTCCTTCTTTCTTTCTGCTGCATAGAATTCCATTGTGTAAATGTACCAAAGTTTCTTGATCCATTCATTTACTGATGGGCACCTAGGTTGCTTCCAACACTTGGCTATTGTAAATTGTGCTGCTATGAACATTGGAGAGCATAGATTCTTTTGGACTGGTGTTTCAGGGTTCTTAGGATATAATCCTAGTAGTGGAATTGCTGGGTCAAAAGGTAGATCCATTTTTAGTTTTCTTAGAAAATTCCATACTGCTTTCCATAGTGGTTGTACCAGTCTGCAATCCTACCAACAGTGCACTAGGGTCCCCTTTTCTCCACAACCTCTCCAACACTTGTTGTTTGTTGCTTTATTTATCATGGCCATTCTGACAGGTGTGAAGTGGTATATTTACACTTAGTTTGATTATTTTTACTTCTGCCATTTTTTAAATTATTTCATTTACTTTACCTCCTTTTGATTAATATACTCCTCTTCTGTTTTCAACAGTTTATGTCAAATTTGTCAATTTTTTTCAACATGTGTAAAAGCTAATGTTTTATTTTTCTTCATTAGGTGGTTGTACTTAAAGCCCATACTGATATTTAAGCTTATAAATTTCAAATTTATTATTGTACATATTCTATGAGGAAAAAAACAGATTTTAGTATGCTTTAGTATTTCTCTTGTTTCTGCCCTAGCTAGCCCCCATTTTAGGAAATGTTTATATTGTATAGCATTAACATTTTAGAGATTTATTAATATACTTTTGACATATCACCCTTTTGTTGCTTATTGTTTCATATAATAATAAGCTGTATTTACTTCCTCTGCTTTTAATGCCCTCCTATATTTATTGCTTGTCTCATTTGGATACTTATTCCAAGAGAGTTTTAAAACTTAATCTTTATGTAGCAAACTTTCTGAGACTTTCTAACATGAGAATATCTTTATAATGCCTTCTCATTTAAATGGTAGTTTGGCTAGATATGAAGTCCATGTACATTTATTTTTCACTTTGAAGCCCTAAAATTATTACTCTATTTTTTTCTTATATACAGCATTAAAATTTAAAAAAAACATCTAATTAGTCTGATTTCTGGCTTTGTAGTTAATCAGTTCATTTTTTTCTAAATATTTATAGAATTTTAAAATTGTATTTTCTCACATTCATGCATGAAAATATTACTTCAGTTAGATACACATTCATGAATCTTTTCAATCAGAGATAATCATCTGCTTTTAATTCTTAGAAATTATTATTTTAAATTCTGTATTTCTCTGTGCTTTTTAAAATTTTTTCTATTTTCTTATTATCTCCTTCTATCTTCTGTTATAGTAATATCTCAATTTGATCTTCCAGCTCACTAATTTATTGTTTGCCTTCATCTACTTTGCTTGCCTACAGTCTACTTTACTGTGCATTTCAACTACTGTATTTTTTGTTCTTGAAATAATTCTTGGATCTTTGTAATGAATTCTTGTTTCTTGAGTCTCATCATTATATTTTGCTCAAACTATTTGAGTATATTTACTATGCTTATTTTAAAGTCTTAGTTTTTCTACCAATAATTCTGCTTCATTTATTAATAAAAATAATCATTTATAAGTTTATTTTGAGCTGTATTTTCATGTTCTCTTCATAGTATCAGCCATTATACCAATAACGTACTCTAGTGAAAGGTTCAATGCTAGACTTCAAAGTCATCATAAAGAATGTTATAGATATATAATGTACATATATGTGTATATGTGTATGTATATATATAATGGCAAAAATAAAAGAAACTGTTAAATATTACTACTAACATTTTCTGTAAAGGTTTTAATGCAGCCAACCTCAATTTTTCTTAGATTTTAATTATGTATAATTACTTGGTAGAATATAAAATTATCCAGCCATGAATTTTCTTTCACTGAAACATTAAACATTACTATGATTTTTTAGAGAAAATAAAATACTTAATCTTTTCAAAGTTCTTATTTATTTTTATAAAACTTGAAGTTATTTTAATTTACAGAAATGATTTCTGGTTGTTATGGTAAATCTTTGGATTTAGTGCAAAGTATTTTACTTCTCAGAACATTTGAAGTACAAAATAATTAAAGTATATTAATTACATGCTATAAAGTTTAGCCAGTAAGAAAGAACTACTATGGCTACCAAACAGCTAATCCATACATAACTGAGCATGAATCCATTATATTTTTCCATGTTCCCTACTGGGTTGTAAGGTCAAATTAGTATAGAACAGATGAGGAGAGAATGTAACCTGAGGGAGAGGAAGACTGCAGTGTGACTGGGGAAAGAATCTCAGTATCTGTCCCTTTTAGTGTCTTCAACTTATGTAGGTATTAGGGTAAGTAGAAGATGGTGTCTTTTAGGGGGATTTCTGATGTCTTTCCCCACATGTAGTGGTATGCTGGCACCAGCTTGACCTATATTCACAATAGCTAATATTTAAATTTTTAGAAGTTTTGTGAGCCAGTTGTTAAACACCATAAAAATGATTTTTAAATGCCAGCCATTATTAAAAATTGACATATAGAAATTTACAATTATAAATCTATCCTAAAATCTTCAGAACTAATTATTCCTAATTATTTTACTCCATTTTTCATTTATCTATAGGCTTGAGGTGATTTTACACCTGTTGTCTAAATGATAGGAGTAGTGTACGATGGTGTACTATCGTGTATCTCTTCCCCATTCCCTATCTCCTGGCATTATGCTGGCGTTTGAAAAATAGGTCATGGTGTCAGGTTCACACCTCAGAAAGCAGCAAACACTACAAATCTGGACCTGATTTGTTTTGTTGATTGCCTTAAGTTGACCTAGTGATAGGATAAATGCTAACGATGCAGATTTTAGGTAAAAGTGTATAGTGTATGTAGCCATTATATCGTAATTAGCACACAGAAACAAATTGAGGAAATTCTTTTCCAGCATTTAGAAACTATTGTCTATTTTGGCAAAGTTACTTACATCAAAGATAAGCAAGTGAAGTTTCTAGAAATGTAGTTGATACAATTTCATCTTACTCATCAATTTAAATGAAAATGTCAACCAACATTGGGTCAGACCTACATTCATGCATCAACTGCGACCATATTTTGAAGCTGAAAATCAGGATTCAGCAAAATGCAACTAAAGCATTCTGTAAGAATCTACTGGCTATATGGACTGTATAATAGAGTATTATTTTTTAATTATTTTAAAATATATACTATACAATTTTTCTATCAGTAAAAATATAGTCAACTTATGTATGTGTACATATGCATACTTTTTTTTTGAGAACTGGTCATTAAAATCCTATAAGCTCACCACTGCTCCCATGGATTGTCTCAGATAACTCCAGAAGACTCAATTTCTCCACCCCATGGTTCTTTTTTTACCTTCTTTTATTTAACTAAAAACATCATAGGCATTTTAAGTACACTGGAATACAGAAGGGAGAATTGTAGAGAATTTGTTATTTTGGTTGCTCTCTTGTACTTGACTGAAAAGGGAATCTGCCCACCAATCCTTTACCCTGGGGTTACATAAGGACTAGCATTTCAGCAATGAGTTGCTGTAGAGGTGCAAACCACCTTTACAGATATGGGCTTCTGATTCAATGCCTCAAGGTAGCAGTGAAGGCCATACATTTATGACCACTACTTTTATAGATGTATGGGAAGGGAAACTTGAATTGGCAGGATTTGTGGCTTTATTTTTTTATCTTGGCCATAACTAACAGCTACTGATGTTTTAAACATATCCACAAATGAACACTGTATTATAAATAAACCTGCAGGAAACCATTCAAAGATTTTTAACACAAGAGGAGAGTGTAGCAAGTCTGAGACAGCAAATTCAGGTAGAGTTTTTCTACCTTGGGAGTTTTCGTTTGTTTATTTGTTGTTTTTTGACCCTGAGAATGCTGATTGAAAATAGCAAGCAATTTGGGATAGTGGGTTGGTTGAAGTCGTGTTTTTTTATTTAGTAACTAGCCCACATATTCCTATTTAAAAACAAGGTTGCAAAATTAAAGATTTTACTCCATCTGTTTAAAACTGGTGCAGTCAAGGTATTTTTTTAATATTATAAAATGCTTCTTGCTAAAATGTGATGAAACCTTTTTACCTAAGGAATTAGAAATACAAGGTCCAGAAGGTATCCAGCCAGGTAATACAAAAAAATAGAGACATTTATTGAATAAGATACAAGACATAAGAAACATTGCACATGGGACAATGATACCTTAGTCCCCTTCAAAGTAGGCACCTTGGGACTTCACACAGTTCTCCCAGTCATCAGCTGTCCTGTCATATTTTCCTGAATCTAATGATCTGAAATATCTTCCCTTTCAAAGGTGATTTTAGTTTTGGGGAAAGCCAGAAGTTGCAGGGCACTAAATCTGGACTACAGGGGGCTGAGTCACCTGATTCGATGTTTTGCCAAAAACTCTGCATGAAACATGATGCATGAGCAGGTGTGTTCTATAATGAAGTTACCAATCACCACTTGCCCATAGCTACGGCCTCCTGAATTATCCCTATAGTTTCTGAAGAGGAATGTTCAAGCTTCACGCAAAACTTGGTGCAGATTTGTTGTTCTACTTGCTCAGTCATTTTGAATGCCATGGCCACACAGTACACATGCTCACTCAACGGCATCTACTGCTCCCACTGACTGTACAGTGAAGTCTTCATTATTCATGCATGTGTATTCCAGTCCACTGTCCTTAGCCACCAGGTTACATAGAGTTATGAAGATGTTCTCATATTAACAATAGCTGTACTTTTTCCAGACAGACCTTGTATTTTGTGGATATCAAAAAAAAAAAAAAGAATGCAAGTCAGTTTACTTCAGAACAAATTCTCTAAAAATAATTTTGTTACTGAGCAGTTTGACATTTGAAACTTTTAGGATGTAGGTTTGGATTTATAATATCTCCTTCATTAAGAACAAACAAACAAAAAATTCTGCAGTTTATGTATTTAACATGTATGTCCTCAAATCTTGTTACTTGACCATGTCTCATTTTCATAAAAAGGATGAAGTAAAGATAGATATTAACTTGACAAGATATTTTACAATAAGGTTCTTTAAAATAGTGAGCTGAACAAATGAATTAGGACCAGAAGGAACTGTAATGATTAGTCCCGCATTCACAGCAACACAACAGAAGCTGAAGCTCAGATAGTTAGGCATCTTCTCTGAGGATATTACCAGTTTGGAGCAAGAGCTGTCTCTTGAGGTCCTTTTGTTCAGAGAAAGATGTTATCGCTGACTTGGCAGACGGGTGGGAGGTTATAGACTAAATTCTTTTTTCTTTATATTTTGAATACTTATTTTAAATGTTTGGAGAAGGGATTGTTCAGATTAATTGAGTTACCAGCAATTAGATTTATTATATATAGTAAATTTTCAAAGAATTAAGTTATAATATGTTTTACCTGAAACGATGTTAGATTTAATTAAATGTTTCTTTAATGATTTAGAAACCACTTAAGTAATTCACTAAGACATTATAAATGTAATATTCAAAATTTTAAATTTGTCATATGTAAAATTTGTAGAAAATTAAATTAAACTTTACCATGTGAATGATATTCCCTAGAAATCTTATATAAGAGAAAAGCACAAAAGTAAAATTTAAGCAGAAGGAAAGGAATAAACTAAATATGAAATTCACACTTAATCCTGGCTCTCATTCTACTCTTTAAAAGTGACTACATTTTCTTACATATCTTTCTATATAATTTTTAAAATTAACGCTCTATGTTTTTAGAGAAGTTTTGTTTCACAGCAAAAATGAGGGAGCAGTATAGAGATTTCTCATGTAACTACTTACACATAGCCTCTCATTATCAACATACCCCACTAGAGTGGTACATTTAGTATAATTGTAGAACCTACATCAAGACATCATAATCACTCAAAATCCAGAGTTTACATTAGGATTCACTCTTGGTGTTTTGCATTCTATGTGTTTGGACTTTGGGGGTAAAAAATATTTTTCTGTCATCTAAGTGCTTCTAGCTGGGCTAATAATCACATTTAACAGGAGAAAATATACAAAGTTTATTATATGAGTGTATTTTCAGTGTGTCATAAGAAGGAGAGCTAAAATGCATTGGACAATTGGAGCTTAAAACGCCATTATGGACAAGGGAGTAAAACGGCCAGGGTTCTGGGATTTCCAAAGTGGAGAAAACAAGTTTCACAGGCAGCTGAGAAGAGGAGCAGGTCATGTATGGCAAACAAATTCCTGCTTGGCAATATGGAAACAGTGGGACACAGGGGGACCTAGCTAACAGGACCCAACTTGAAATATTCCTATATAATACTGAAATTAATATGCAATTTAATATGAGATTTCCTTACTGGGGCAGGCCTTGCTTTTTTATTTTTTCTTTACTATTATTTTATTATAGTTGTCCCAATTTTCCCCCCTTTGCCCTCCTTCACCCAGCCCACCCCTAGCTCCCACAGTCTATCCCTACAACATTGTCCATGTCCATGGGTCATTCATACACATTCCTTGATCCTTTCCCCTTATTTCCACCATTATCCCCCTGCCCTCCCCCTCTAGCAGTTGTCCATCTATGTCTCTGGTTCTATTTTGCTTGTTAGTTTATTTTGTTCATTAGATTCCTCTTATAAGTGATATCATACGGTATTTGTTTTTCACTGACTGGCTTATTTCACTTAGCATAATAGTCCCCAGTTCCATTCATGCTATTGCAAAAAGTAGGGGTTCCTTCTTTCTTTCTGCTGCATAGTATTCCATTATGTAAATAAAGCACAGTTTTTTTATTCACTCATTTACTGATGGGCACTTGGGCTGTTACCAGCACTTGGCTACTGTAAATTGTGCTGCTATGAATATAGGGATACATCAGTTCTTTTGAATTGTTGTTTTGGAATTAGGGTATGTTCCAAGCAGTAGAGTCACTGGATCAAAAGGCAGTTCCATTTTTGTTTGAGGATATTCTATACTGTTTTCCACAATGGCTACACCAGTCTGCAATCCCACCAACAGTGCTCTACGGTTCCCTTTTTTATACACCCTTGCTAGCACTTATTGTTTGTTAATTTACAAATGATGGCCATTCTGACTGGTGTGAGGTGGTATCTCATTGTGGTTTTAATTTGCAGATCTCTGATAGCTAGTGATGTTGAACATCTTTTCATATGAAACATTCATAAGGTCTGCTTTGTTCATATCATTTTCCCTACTGTGCCTCCTGACTTCTGGCTCTTTCCAAGACCAAGTCTACTCTCAACAGATGAAAATTGCATTATTGAGTATACTGAAGTTAAAATTTTCACAACCTCTGAAGGTGATGACAAAGAGTTTTTGTAAGAATGTGTTTGACTAATGGTAGAGTCATTGGAGTCAGCACACTGAAAGCACTACTATTGTACACCCTGATATGTTTCATTTAACAAGTCACAGTGCTTCTTAGGCACACAGTAGATTAAGTTAAATGTGGCATGGGATTCTTAAAATCAAAATCGGTGTCTAGAGTGTCTGGTGCTTCTTTGAGGAGTCAGCTAAGGAATTTTATTCTTTAGGGATTATTTTTATAATGTAGTTCTTTTCATTGCTGAATTTATTTTCCATAAGCAGTAAGTATCTCATTCATCTGTTCATTCTGGTGCATTGCATATTGCTGTGGACAAAACAGGAACTTACCTTCTTGTGATAGAAACTGGTCATCAATACCTGAATGCCTAATACAAGGCAAGGGGGGTGAGAAGGGCTGTGAGGGAGAGTTAAGCAGAGAAAAAATGTGTTGGGGGACACTATTTCTCTTGGGCAATCAGAAAAGCCTCTTTAACAGGCTGCCAAATGACCACATATCTGAATGCATATAGATAGAATGTTTTCCTGAGAGAGAGAGTAAATGCAAAGATTCTAAGGACTCTGAGGAATAACAAGGTACCATTGAGGGTGAAGAGGAGTGAGCAAGAACTGCTGATGAGAGAGGTGCACCCTTCCTCGGAGTGGCATGTGGGAAAAGAAGTAATATCCTGGGGCTGCATATTAGCTTCATCATTACTATCTGTGGGCAATTTAGTTAACTTCTTCATGTCTTAGATCCCCAGCTGCCAAATGGGAGTGACAGTAGAACCACTTCATAGTTTTTGTGGCAATTAAAGAAGAACACACACGTAGAGCACTTGACATAGTGTTATCAGTGCTAAGGTATTACATGAAGGAACAGAGAGTGAAAACATGAAGTTGTATCTTTCCAAAAAAGAAATAGTTAAATATCTGTTCACATATTAATAGGGAAAACCTTTAAAAATAGTAAAGCTTCTAACTCTAGCTAATGATTAGGAGTTTCCATGCAGTTATTTTTCTCAACATCTTGTAACAGCTGCTTTATTTTATTTTAGGTTTAGCTCCTTTAAAGCAGAACTCCCACTTTTCAAAATGTTTATAAAAACACAACTTGAATAACATTTTCATTCCTTTTATATATAGTCATGGAAATATTATATTTGTTAAGCAAAATGTTTTGAAAGCATATTTGTATAAATATAAGAAAATAATCTATATCATGGCTGTAATAAGAGGCTATTCTTTCCACATAATTAGTAAATTGAGTAAATATTAGTAAACTGAACCATTCCCAATAATTCAATGTTATAGTACATTTTTATCATATTTTATGACTTTATTTTTATATTGACTTTCTAGTTCATGTCAATTTTATTTTTCTCAATGGAACAATGGGGACCTAACTGTACTTTTTCCCTCAAAGGCTAAATGTATGCCATTACTAAATTGGAATGCAATCTCTCTCAAATACTAAATGTAGAAGAATTGATTGTGTATGTTTTTGGATTTTTATTGTTTTCCCTCTCACCATTTTCTCCTGAGCCAATATGACATTATTTTAATAATTTTACATTAACATTAAATATATAAAATAGAAAAATAATATAAACATTAAATATATTATATGGAATTTTATTATTTATCATTGCTCCTTAACAAAATTTTCTGTCTACATGATAATTCTTCTTACCTGGGAATATTCATGTCTCTTTCTGCCTGTATGTTTGTGTGTGTGTATGTATGTTTACCAAACCTCAAATTTAAAGGGAATCCCTCATTTCTCACCTTTTTTCTTTCATTTCAGCATCTTTAGCTATTAACGAAATACAAATTAAAACCACAGTGAGTTCTCAATATGCCCATATCAAAAAGGCTAATTAAAAAAATGGTAACACTAAGATATTAGTAAGAATGCTGAGAAACTGAATCACTCATACAATACTGGTTTGAATGTAAACTAGTATAGCTACTCTGAAAATCAGTTTGCTAGTTTCTTTATAAAGCTAATCATGAAACTATCATAAGACCTGATAATTGCATTCCTGGGCATTTTTCTAAAAACACCCATGTGATCTTTCATGGAGTTATAAAATGATTACCAATTTTGTATTCCAAATGAGTTTATGTTAACACTTGGTATGTATTATTTTCACATAGAAATAATATCAGTTGTGTCAGAAAATATCTATACTTAAGACCACATAAAAAGCTATTGCTGATTTTTGGTGAGAAACAGAGTTCAGTCTGAAAAGGTAAATGTGTAGGACTTGTTCAATGTTTTTTGTAGACTTTTCATTTCTTATATGACGTACTTTGCAAAAAGCTTTTAACTAAAACAATATTTGAGATAATGTTTTATAATATATCACTCTGAAGCATAGAGGATACAATAGAATGAACTATAAAATTTATCTTTGTGTAATATAACCAGAATTTTTTTGAAAGGCAAAAAAGCTTAGATAAGTTCTGATTTCATAATATTTAAGATTAAGACTCATTTCCAAGTCTTTTAATACATTCTCATTTATTGCCTAGGGGAATAATTAAATTAGATTGTTATTATAGTATAAGTAAATAAGTCTACATTTTGCTTTGGAAAATATTTATAGATTTGTTAAATGAAAACATAGATCTTTTTAAAGAATAAATTTTAGATATCTTAAATTCCTTCTTTGTATTTCTAAATAGTTAACATGCTTGTCTCTTGTATCTTATTAATTTCTGTGTTTCTTTCAATTCAGATTTCAGTTAAAGAATCTAAGTTTTTATTTTAGCTGTGCCAATTATAAACCACATGGCTCCAGGAAATTCAAAAATTTAGGTTCCGAAAAAATTCTTCTGAGAAATGCTTACTAATTTTATAATTTTCTTTACAAATTCTACTAAAAACCTGGCTAAATTATATCCTTGCTAAGCAGATAAAAATATTTACTCTACTGTATTAGTTATGTATTGCCACAGTAATGTCACTTAATAAAGAGCCATATTATTTAAGTTGTAAAGAATTATAAACATTTATTTAGCTAACAAAAAAGCAAAGGCCAGCTGATCTAGCTGAGTTTACCCATGTATCTGAGATAAGCTATGCACTGGCAAGGTGATTCTGCTGCTCTTGGCAGGGTGTCCTCATATATCTCTGGTTGCCTGGCTGTTAACTGATCTAGGATAGCCTTGTGTGGGGCTATGGAGGTCTCCATTCTGCTCTGTGTGTGCTCACATATTTTTGAGCAGTTTTAGGTTCACAGCAAAATTAAGAGGAAGGTAGAGAGTATTTCATAGAACCCCTCACCCCATGTTAAGCCTCCTTCATTATCAACATCACTTACCAGAATAGCAAACTTTCTACTAAGGATAAACCCACACTGACACATAACAATCACCCAAAGACCAAAGTTTTCCCAAAGGTTCGCTCTTGGTGTACATTCAATGACTTTGGACAAATGTAGAGTGACATATGCCCATTATTATGAAGCCATACAGGGTATCTTAACTGCCCTAAAAATCCTCTGTACTCTGCATATTCATCCCCCCATCCCACACACATCCTTACCCCTCGCAATCACTGAGAATTTTATTGTCTCCATAGTTTTATTTTTCCTAGAATGTGATATGATTGGAATCATACAGTATGTAGCTTCTTAGATTATCTTGAAAGTAATATGCACTTAAGGTTTCTCTATGTCTGTTTATGGCTTCATAGTTCATTTCTCCTTAGTACTGAGTAATATTTCATTACCTGGATGTACCACAGTCAATCTATTCCCCTACTGAAGGACATCTTGGTTGCTTCCAAATTTTTCCAATTTAATAAAGCTGTTAATAATAACTGTGTTCAAGTTTTTTGTGAACATATGTTTTCAGTTCATTGGTGTAAATACCAAGAAGTGTGTTCCCTGGATCATATATGCTAAGACTGTGTTTTATTTTCACTGCTGTTGTTTTTTCTTTTGTAAGAAACTGCCAATTGTCTTTCAAAGTGAATGCCATTTTGCATTAACACCAGCAATGAGTAAGCATTTTTGTGACTGCATAACCTGCCAGCATTTGCTCTTGTCAGTATTCCAAATGTAGGCCATTCTAATAGATGTGTAGTAATATCTCATTGTGTTAATTTGTATTTCCTTGATGACTTACAATGTGGAGTGTCTTGTCATGCACTTAGTTGCCATTTGTTTGTCTTTGGTGAGGTGTTTGTTAAAGCATTGGACCCATTTTAATCAGGTTATTTGTTTTCTTACTTAGTTTTTGAGTTCTTTCTATATTTTGTATAACAGTCCTCTTTCAGATGTGTGTTGAAAATATTTTCTCTCACTCTGTGGCTTGTCTTTCTATATTCCTGACATTGCTTTCCACAGAACAGACATTTTGCATTTTAACAAAGTGTGCCTTATCAATTATTTCTTTCATGGATATTACTTGTACCTAAAAAGTCATCATCATACCCACGGTCATCTATGCTTTCTCTTATGTTATTTTCTAAAAATGTGATAGTTTTGCATTTTACATTTAGGTCTGTGATTTATTTTGTATTAATTTTTTGAATGATGTAAAGTAAATCTATGTCTAGATTCATTTTTTTGCATGTGGTTTTCTTGTTGTTCCACTACTATTTGTTCAAAAGACTATCATTGTCCCATTATATTATCTTTTTTCTTTTCTCAGATATTAGTTGACTATATATATATATAAGCTCATATATATATATATATATATATATATATATATATATATATATTAGCTTATTTCTGGGCTCACTGTTCCCTTCCATTGCTCTATTTGTCTATTCTTTGCCAATACTGTAGTCTTGATTATGGTAGCTTTATGGTAAGTCTTGATTTCAAGTAATGTTAGTCCTCAAACTTTTTTCTTCTCCTTCAAAATTCTATTTGTTATTCTGAGTCTTTTGCTTCTCTGTATAAACTTTAGACTCAGCTTTTCCATGTCCACAAAATAACTTGCTGATTTTGATTGGGCTTATATTTAATCTATAGATCAAGTTTGGAAGAACTGACATCTTGATAATATTGTCTTTCTTTCCATGAATGTGGCAGTTTAGTTCTTCTTTGACTTTATTTATCACCTCTATGTGTTTTTTATTCTTTAGCAGGCTATCTCCAGTATGTTCTCATGGTAACACTGAGGGATAAGCACTAAGTGAAAACATTCAACCATTTTTCAAGATTCCACTTGTGTCACAATCGCTAACATACCTTTGACCAGAGCAAAAACCATGGATAAACTCAGAATAAGGTGCAGTGGAATATACTCCAAACTCTCGCTGTAAGGAACTGCAAAGTTATGGCAATATGCATAGATACAGGAAGAGAAGAACTGGTGCCAAATATGATCAATCTGCCACACTGATTATTAAAAAAGGTTGTTATGAAGATGAAAAAAATATTCAAAAATGCTTAGTAAATCACAATGTATTTTGCACATTCTCATTATTATTATGACATTTATAATAAAGCTGTCACAACAGATATAACTTTAGAACAAAGATGAGTGAACTTTGGCTCATGGCCTGCAGTTGTCCTATGGCTTCAATACAGGCTGTAGACTAAAAATGGATTTACATTTTCAAGTGATTCAAACTAAATAACATTTTAAGGATGATGTTTTGTATCATGTCATAATGATATAAAATTCAAATTTCAGGGTCAATAAAGTTTTATTGGAACATAGCCATGCTCATGAATTTTCATGTTGTTGCTTTTAAACTACAGTGGCAGAGTTGAGTAGTTGCAACAGGGACCACAGTAGCTAAAATACTTACTACCTGGCTCTTCACAGAAAAAGCTTGCTGACCGCCCATTGTAGAATATTTATATGGTTTTTAAACAGATATTTCTAAAGAAATCCACCTGATTATTTGGGTTACTCTTCTAAGATGCTTCAAGGTATATTTGGAAGGGTCAGTAGTAATATTATATTAGTTTTGACTAGCAGTACTTACTGATAACCTACTTGGTTTGTCAGCTTAACTTTTATGTTATATTCTTTTCTAACTACTCACTGCTCTTTGGCTTTATTTCATCTTTCAAGTTCACCCTAGCTGGCTGTCTTTCTGCAGTGTTCTTGCCGCTCAGTTTGGACAATTAACTGATATGAGTCTCAGTGACTAGTTGTTTTCTGAACATTTTTACAATAGTGCTATGTTTTACAATAGTGCATAATTTTACAATAGTGCTGTATCATCTAATAGACATGGTTCATTAGATGTTTCATTCACATTTATATTTTCTATTTCACTGTCATTTAATAAATTAAACATGCAATGTTTTGTTGAATCATTATACCTCAGAATTAAAACCTTACATTCAAGCATAACATTATGCTTGTACATTCTATTATCAGCCAGTGGTGTTCTAGAACAGCTGTGGGATTCAATTGCCCACTGCCAGGAAGTGTGATTCCCAAGGCAAGAGTTGGGTGAAAAAGAAAAGGGGTTGTTTATTTAAAGGTTATACAGATTTTAAAAAATGGCAAATTTCTGCCATTCTGTCCTGCTCCCTTTAAAACACCCTGAAACAAGTAGCCTTGCCTCTCTCTCTGCTAAGCCTGACCAGTTTCAGAAATGCCACTCAGAAGTACCATCCTCAGAAGCACAGAAGTCTGTGGCTCAGCATTCCTAGTCATAGTTAGCTCTAAGCATCTTTCCTGTGTCTGTGTGCTTGGCCATGCAGGTCCCCCTCAGTGCCACCAGCTGCCACCCCCTTCTGGCAGGAAGGGCACTGGGGATGTTTCCAGTGGCTCTTCAGACCTCCATACCCCCAGAATGACTGAAAGGCAGACCTACAGGTGGACCACATGTTTCTTGGCATGCTCCTATTTTAAAGGCTTGACTCAGAACTTCTTGTGTGGCTGAATATCCGGCTCTTCCCATAGTGCATTAGTGTCCACCATTTTTGTCAGCTCCCCAGCGTCTTTGATCCTCTTTTTGGCTGCCATCTTTAGTTAGGGTGCCATCTTTTAGCAAGGGTGCCCAGTCACTCACAGGCATCCAGGGTGGACCTGTGGCCCCCAGAGCTCATGCAGGTGCTGTGTGAGCTTCCCTGTGGCTATGTCAGGAGTCACTCTTCCCATCACTCTGCTAGCTCACATTCTTACATTCAAGCACACAATTTGTCCCAGGCAACAGCCTCGTTCCCCAGTTTTTCCCTTCTTGATGGGCTGTTAATCTGTCTTTGTTATGGGATATTACTCAAAACTGTACTTTCCACTCTGTGGGCATTCCTTCTCACCTCCTGCCTTTTTTGCAGGATAGGGGAGTTTCCCTATTTTCAGGGGACCTATGTTCTGTACCCTATTACACTATCTTCAATTTTTAACAGTTTTCACTTATCTACATGTTTGGTTTTATGAGTAGTTACTAAACTAAAATGAGTAATTTTATGTAATTCTACTTTTATCCTCACACTGGAACTCACCTCCATCTCTTACTTTGGAAATCTCTTACTCTCAATGCTTAGAAGGTTTTAGGTGTTCAGTGCATTTTGGGATCAAATATCAATTTTGTTCAGAAATACCAACCACAAAACATGTCCTCTACCTATTATTAGAGATTTTTCTGGCTCAGTAGTTTTCTTAGCACTCCACCTTCCCACTCTCTCTCAAATGGTAGAACAAGAAATTCCCATTATATTCCTCCTCTTGATAGTAAATGGTTTACCTTTGGCTGCTTTCTCCAACCACAAGAAACTGTCATTCCAACATCTTGAATCAGGTGTTTGAGCTCCATACACATCTCTCCTTCCACATACTAAAAAAGAGAAAGATTACATTAGGCAATGACAACATTCAACTGGCATTTCACGATCAAATGTGAATGATTGTATTTCTCCTTCATTTTATATAAAGTAGGAAATATGTTCCTTCTGCCTAGAGAAGTTCAGTGAACTGCTCTGATAAGGGATTCTTGAAATGTAAAAGCTGGTTAACCTCTAATATTTCTCCAATGATCACTTATATCTTCCATATTGAAAACTGATAGCAAACATGTTGTTAGAAGAGCAGTATTAAAGCATTATTATACCATAAAATACCAATATAGATATTTTAGAAAGCGTAAATTAACCTATTTTAAGAACATTTTGAGAAATATTTGTTCATTTAATCCTACATCCTTGGTTTAACAATCACTCTGATAATTGTCTATTTCATTATTTTCAACCATTCTGAGTGTAGATGAATAATTTTATCTCAACCACTCTTCCCTTATACAGCAGAATGTTCCTTGTCATGAAAAATGAGGGGAGAGAGAAGTGGAGGGGGTGCAGAGAAGGGCTTACAGAGCCCTTTGCCAGTGCTATGAACAGCTTTGCTGGGTGAGGGAGAGCTGGGAGTCGGAGGCTGATAAAGAAGTAAGATGTGAGGGAGGCATTGTCACAAAGAACACCATGTGTGCTCAGAGCTGCAGAGAAAGAGTGTGTGCACAGAAGCACTTTTCTGTGATTCTTAAAATTTTGTGTTTGGGTAACTAATATTTTTTTCATTGCTTCTTAATTTAAAAGCGCTGAGAGTTTACTGGCCAAAAACATGATGGGAAAAACCTTAATAGTGCTAAACAAAATGTCTCCTACAGGAAGGCAAAGCACACTTTGATCAAAGAACTCTGGTTCTTTGTGAAGGTTTGAGGAGAAAATGCAACATCCTGAATGCATAACAACGAAAAAGGGACAAAGACAGATGGAAAGAGAGGGTGAGAAAATTGTTCTCCTTTTGTCTTCTCCCAGCTCTTTACCCTTTCATATTTATCGCCTTCAGCTTGTGCTTGTATGTTTGTTTTGGTTTCTTTTTCCTTCTCCTTTTGAAGGTAATAGCTATTGTAAACCTGCCTTACTGCAGGATGGGGGCTTCTGCTGTGTGCTCCTTCTTTTATGGAAACAAAAGCACATTTTTTTGTGCAAAGCATTCAGAACTGGCTCTGGCTGTCTGACTTCTAAGTTGAGAGCATATTTTACCCTTTCCAATTTTTGAGTTATGTTAACTGCTGAAGAGAAAGCTGGCTGGGTATTAGTCATTGGGAAAAGGACCTGCGAGGTTACATGAGCACATAATAGTGCCAAAGTCATTTTTCTAATGAAAATATGAACTAAATTCCCTTTGAAATTTGTTACTGAAAATGCAGAATTTAGACGGACACAGGCAGTATTTTGAGAATTTTACCAAACAACACACATTGCAAAAGCCTCTTATGCGTATAACCTGATGGCTCAAAGGGCCAGAAATTTTTCACATTTATACTGCACCGAGGTGTGGCTGCTCAGAGACTGTTTTCATAGCCCCTTCCTGGGAAAGGCAGAGAGTAATAGATTCGTGCTGGCAACAGCAGTCTCAGTGAAAAGAGTTCTAAAACCACAGTAACTTTCACAATATCTGCTGAAATAGAAGGCCTGGAGATGACATCTGGAGTATTGCTTTAGAAATCTATTCATCCCAGGGGGGCCATGCACTGATTGAAATAGGCACAGAAATAGCATGTTATCTACATTGTCCCTTACAAACTCCTGCCCCTTGCTACTTGGTTTTCACATATCATTTCAAAGCCTTTATTGTTATTTTTAGATAAGGATTGTTCAGCCTTTTGGAAGTGTGTTCTAAAAAAGTACAGTGGTTATTTTTAACACCTTACAGGTAAGGTTTTGATGTGGTTGTTGAATTAAAGTGATGCTGAAGAGGACTGTAATAAGAATCCAAAGCAAAATTGCAAAATGGTCATAGGCAGGCCATACTGGGACCACAGACGTTTGATCCATAATACTATTTTAGAAGAATTCTAACCAACTTTGAAAATCTTTCTATTTCACATTAAGAACTTCAGGTTTCTAGTTTCTCCTAAAGTCTTGAAGATCTGGCTACGCTAGGGCAACATCCTCAATGACAAACTTGGCTGGAGCCAAGTAACAGCAGCTCCTAAAGGGCAGCTCTGGCCAAGTCTGCCAGAGTCTCTGACAACAGGCCCTATCTCTTTACAGTGCATGTGTTATGGTCCTGCTCTCCTCCCACTGAACACATGCCCTTGAAGGCTTTGAGTGTATGGTCTTTGTTCCAACAAAATGCTAAAATTGTAATGTGTCTTCCCAAATATTAGTGGATAGTAGTGCTAACATGTTTGTATTTGCTGTGCATATATCTATAAATACTGTTTCAAATTAATGTGGTAGTTTTCAGAGTCAATTTAGTATTTCAGGTATATAAGGAATTTATTGGGCTAATTCTGAGCAACAGGTTTGCCTAGCTCCTTTTGAGTTTTGAAGGTAGTTTTGTATGTCAGACTTATTTTATGTGACTGTGAAGCAAAGCTATTTTAACATTTGATCATCCTTGTTCCATGACTAGCAAATCCCTGTCACTCTTGGAAACTATTGTATTGCTACTCAATGCTTTTCTCATTATCCTATGTGAGTAGCATGCATGTGCAGAAGAGTGAGTTCCCTTCAAACTCCATTCTCAAATAATCCACTTTGATCCCTTCAACATACTGTTGAATGACCAAGCTGTGTGCCTCTATAATCTCAGTAGTAGTGCACATTTTGAGTATCTGACATGTATTGATCAGTCTATGAGGCTACAGATATTAAGTTTAACAGTCAGAAGGGAAACTTATCCCTAAGGGTTGGGACAGACAGAGTGCTGAGAAAGGGCTTGAGTAAAACATTAACAGAGAGAATGAGGACTAATAAGCCAGGCAAATGTATTCTAAATGTGCAATGAGAAAAATGATTTAGAGCTAGGAAGCTTGAGATGTTGAGAGAAGCCTGAACAGACTGGTTAGCTGGAGTAGACATTTGCAAGAGAAGGTGGGGTAGAATGTGGCAGGCCTTGAATTTCAAGTTAAGAAGCCCCACTACTATCAGTGATTCTTACCTTGATTCTTTCATTTTATGATTCTTCAAATAATAGCAACAACATCATAAGATTATTTACTGTGTGTCTAAAATGTACTTCTATACTACGTGTTGAAACTAGTGTTAGGTGATTCTAAAGATACAAGGGGAGTACCCCGAAATGGAATTTATTTATATAAAAATGTGTATTTATTCTTACATGTTTAAATGTCAGTCACCTTCAAAGTACTCTCCACTTGATGTAATATATTTATGGGGACCTTTTTTCTACTGCTCAAAATAGTTTTTGAACTTGTCATTTTTGATGCATTTTAGTGCTTCTGCTGTTTTTCCTTTTACCTCTTCTACATTGGCAAAACATTACTCTTTGAGGGCTTTTTTTCATCTGGGGAAACAAAACAATTTGCTGGGGGCAAGATGGGGTGAATAGGGAGGGTGGGACACGGAGGTCATGCAGTTTTTTTTGTCAGAAACTGCTGAACACTCAGAGAGATGTAAGCTGGTGCATTATAATGAAATGGACAAATGCACTGAAAGCGTCTTCAAAAAATTTTTAATGAAGCTGAAGGCAGCCTCTCACAGCAACACCAGCTAGTTCACTAATACAGATGGGTTCCTAGAACACTGCCTTAGCTGGGGAAGCCTCTATTACAATGGGCCTGCCCTTCAGAAGATAATTCCATTTTGGGGGATGGAACCTCCTCTTGTATATTAATTTTTATACTTCATAGCTGTTCAGTCTGGCATTCTGTCACTCTGATGTTCCTTGTCTCTACCTGGATGACACCCAAAATATTCTTTTTCTGCTCATTCTCCAAGATGATAGGAAGCAAATAGAAGGTGGCTATGAGATTAAGTTCATATCATATACTTGCAATCAAATTCTCACTATTAAAAACCACTCTACTATTATCTCTCTCTGCACATTATTGAAAGGCTATTCCAATCTTTTATCCCGCCATTAGAAGTCCCCAGTTCTTTTCCCTACACCCTTCATTCCTAGTAAACCACCTTGGAGAAAATGAGCTTCCTTAGTACTTCTAAATGCCCCTCTAACATTCACAAGGTCCTCTTTATTATCATCTATCTCTCTCTCCTCCTTGATCCTGTGTTAAAGGGTGAAGTGATCCCCTAGAGAGGAAGCTAATTGCTCTATTTATGCGATGAAGCCAATGCCCTTCAATTCTTTCAGGACTTTGATCCTCAGTGGTTTCATTTTTCTTTGTTTTTTTTTTTTTCTTTCTTTAGTCTCTACCTCATATTCCTTGGCATACAAACACCTTCAACCTACCTTAGTTTTAGAAAACTAAGACTCTCTCTAGACCCTGAATATACTGTAGCTACTATCCTAAAGCTTTAATTATTTTGTCCTAAGGACCCTCACCTTAAGCTAGTCAGTGGTTCATTTATTTATTCAACAAATAACTCTTGAGTGCCTACTATATGCTAAGAAATATTCCATGCTCTAGTAAGCCAATAGTAAACAAAATAAAGGTCCTTGTCCCTATTGCTCTAGATGGTAGTAAGGAGATAAATAATGTATAAGAATATATTATACTATGTTTGAAAAATAATGAGCTAAGTAGAAAAATAAGGCAGGCAAAGGCAATGGGATATGTGTAGGGAGATTGTACTTTTATTTATTTTTTATTTTATTTTTCCATTACAATTTATATTCAATATTATTTTGTATTAGTTTCAAGTATACAGCATAGTGATTAGACAATCATATACTTTACAAAGTGTTCCCCCAGTATTTTTAGTACCCACCTGATACCATACATGGTTATTACAATATTATTGACTATATTTCTTTATATCCCCATGACTGTTTTGGGAGGTTGTAAGTTTAAAAAGGGCAATAAAGGAAATATGCCACTGAGAAAAAAAATTAGAAGAAAGTTCAGATGAAAGTGATATTTAGGCAGAGAAGTCACCAAATGCAAAAGCTTGTGACTGAAGAATACCTGTTTATTCCAGAAACCACAAGGTTGTTAGTCTGGCCAGAGCACAGGGAGTAAGGGGGTCAGTTCTAAGATGATATCATATGTGTCAGATATGGTCACTTATTATCTTCTGTATCTCACTCTTTTACCTGTTTTGGGTACTCATTTCTTTACGTCAAAGCTATTTATCCATGTACCATATCTTCTTAACAGTAGGGTTTAATCTTATTCATCGCTGTACCCCTCACACACGCTACTTTTGTTGTTTAGATACAATAGATGAGCATGACCTGCATTCCTTAAGTAAAATTACATGAAATGCATTATGACTTTAAAAAAGAAGCATTTCTTTTTAAACATATTTAAAATGGTTTCAATTAAATATTCAGATGATGGTTAGGTGCCAGCTACATAGTTTATGGTGAAGACTATATAGTTCATATCCTTCACTTTTAAGCATAATAATATCTAAATTTGGCTGTTATCACCTGATGTCAAAGCCTTCTCCATAAAAGTTAATGATCCTAGTGCCTTTTACCTTTTTTGGAATTTATGAATTCTGTGCTTGGACTTTTAAATATGAAGAAGTATTAAATGAGCTCCATAATGTAACCTTAAATTTATAACCAAGATAAAAGAACCTTAATGGAAATGGAATAAATTAAATGTTTTATAGTCGCATAGACTTGGATTCTCTTTCTTTGATTTCCAAATGCAAGGAGAAAAAAAAATGATGTTCTTTAAACATGAAACTCTCAGGGGAAAAAACATGGACTGTCAAAAGATGTGTTGGTTTTAATCAAGATGGTGGCATAGAAAAATGCAGTATTCCACAGTCACATCAAAATTACAACTAACCTACAAAACAACCATCATTCAGAACTGCCCAAAAGCTAGCTGAATGGAAATCTTACACCTATGGATTTAAAGAAGAAACCACATTGAGATTGGTAGGAGGGACAGAGATGTAGAATGGGCTGGTCCCATATCCACATATGGGGTATAAAAGTCAGGAGGGATAGCTTGGCTGCAGGGGTTCCCCCTCTGAAGAGTGAGGGGTCCCAGCCTCATACCAGGCCCCCTAGCTCAGGGTTCCAGTGCCAGGAAGAGGAGTCCCCATTACTTCTGACTGTGAAAACCAGTGGGGATTGCCCTGGTCGGGTGGCTCAGTTGACTGGAATGTTGTCCTGTACGCCAAAGGTCTGCAGGTTCAATCTCTGGTCAGGTCTTACTTTGCAGCTTGACCTTTCCAGGCCTAGCACAATTAGAAGCCATCTTCAGTTTGCTTTGTAGCTGACACTGGATGCCCTGGGCAGGATACAGCTGACAGCTCACCTTAGTCTGGACCTCCTGGGAGTTCTCAAAGCCAGCACACACAATGGACAGCTTCAAACCACATTAAAACACCACCTAACCACCTCCAAAACTATCACAATCAAGGAGAAGACACCAGAGCTCACTGATATAAATCCTGGTTTTGTGGGTTCAGCCCCTGCACAACTGATTTTCCATGTTGGTTGCAGCTAGTCCTCCAAGTCAATGGCCTGGGGCCTGGTGGCACCTCCCATTGAAGTGCCAATAGAATTCAAGGCTCAACTACAACACGGGGGTGTACACACCCCACAGAGAGACACACCTGTATTTCCTAGCTCAGGAGATTAGGGAGATTGTATCACTGTACCCTTCAGGACACCTACTACATAAGACCACTCTACCAAATTTGAGAGATGTAGTAACTCTACCTAATACTTAAAAATAAACACAGGGAGGCAACCAAAATGAGGAGACAAAGATATGTGTCTCAAAGGAAAGAACACAACAAAACTTCAGAAAGGGAACTAAACAAAATGGAGACAAACAATCTACTAGATCCAGAGTTCAAAGCAATGGTTATAGAGATGCTCAATGAACTTAGAACTTCAACAAAGAGATGAGAAATGTAAAAAAGAACAAGTCAGAAGACAAGAATGTGGTAACTGAAATGAAGAATACATTATGGGGAATCATCATTGGAGTAGATGAAGCAGAGGCTCATATCAGAGATTTGGAAGATAAGGAAGCAGAAAGCAAACAACTAGAACAGCAAAAAGAAAAAAGAATCCAAAAATTTGAGGATAGTATAAGGAGCCTCTGGGACAACTTCAAGCATACCAACATTTGCATCATGAGGGTGCTGAAAGGAGAAAAGAGAGCAAGAAATCGAAAACCTATGTGAAAAAAATAATGATGCGAATGTTTTCTAAACTGGTGAAGGAAACATATATTCAAGTCCAGAAAGTGCGGAGAATACCAATCATGGTGAACTCAAAGATGCCCATACCAAGACACATCATAATTAAAATGCAAAATGTTAAAGACAAAGAGAGAATCTTAAAAGCAGCAAGAGAAAAGCAGTTAGCTACCTATAGCAGGTAGTTAGCTACCTGCTATAAGAGAGTTAGCTATAAGAGAGTTCTCATAAGACTGTCAGCTGAAAAGCTCACTGCCTAGAAGGGATTGGCAAGAAATATTTTGAATATATTAAAGAGGTGAGGGGTTTAAGAAGTACAAATAGGTAGTTACAGAATAGCCATGGGGATGTAAACTACAGTACAGGAAGTAGAGTAGCCAAAGAACTTCTACAGATGATATATGGACATGAACAATGGGGTAGGGATTGTCCAAGGGTGTGGGGGGTGCTGGGTGGAGGGGGCAAAGGAGTAAAATTACAACAACAGTAATAGCATAATCAATAAAATACAATTTAAAAAACAGCAAAGTGATGAAAAGCAAGGACCTACAACCAAGATTATTCCACCCAGCAAAGCTATCATTTAGAACTGAGGATAGATAGTTTTTCAAAGAAAAAGATGAATTCATCATCAACAAAACAGTATTACATGGAATGTTAAAGGGCCTTCTCCCAGGTAGGGGCTGGGGAGACAAGTGAAAAAGGTAAAGGGATTAAGAACTACAAGTTGGGCTCTGGTTGGTGTGGCTCAATGGATTGAGTTCAGTCCTGCAAAGCAAAGGGTCACCAGTTCGATTCCCAGCCAGGGCACATGCCTGGGTTGCAAGCCACATCCCCAATAGGGGATGTGTGCGAGGCAACCACACATTGATGTTTCTTCCCCCTCTCTCTCTCCCTCCCTTCACCCTCCTAAAAATAAATAAGTACAATCTTTAAAAAAGAAGTACAAATTGGTATTTATAGAGTAGTAATAGGGGCATGAGTACAGCATACAGAGTATAGTCAATAATATTGTCATAACTATATGGTGTCAAATGGGTACTAGATTTATCAGGTTAATCATTAAGTAAGTTATGCAATGCTAATCACTGGATTATATGCCCGAAACTAATATAATGTTGTATGTCAGTTGTGAAAAAAATGTATTAAAAATGTGCCCTTGAGCTTAATTGAATGCACATTCTAGTGTGCTCTGAGGTAACACCATGAAACTGGATCTATAGCTTTCAAACAGAAAACTTCTCTACTTCAACTATGCTCATTAAAAATCTCAGTAGCACATGTTTTAAAAAATCCAGCATGGCCAGACCTACCTATAACTGTGGTTATTATATTTTTATGTGCAAGAGGCAATTTTAGCAGTTTTTGCTTGTTGTACAGATAAGCATTAGTCCATGTACATCCCTCCTACAGGCAGTTACATTTCAGAGATGGCTGACATAATTCCCCTGAAGTGGAGTCAATCAGAGCAAATAGTTCCTCAAGAGTTCCGGAAGCTTCTAAAATAAAAATATGTTACAGAGATACCAGATAGCATATTTGTTGAAGGAGTTTGAACACTCTTGATTATGTAAAATGGTAGGATGATTAAGGATAAAAACTTTGTATGAATCATATCTAAGCTCCTGAAGCATGTGATGTTGTCAGGTTACTTAACACCTCTGAACTTCAGTCTTCCATTCTGTAAAATGGGGATCACAGTGGTGCCCTGTTATAGAGCTTTATGAGGATTGAATAATGCGCATGAAGTGCATAGAAGACATTCCCTTTAGGAGAGTCAGTCTTATCGCCATCATCACCAACGTAATCATTATTCATATTATTATCATGATCATCTAATTACTAAAGTCATTTTAAGGAGATTGTAGGTTTTCCCTCAGTTTTTCCTTTTTTGCAGAAGTACTTGGTTTTTTAATGCTTCTTTAGCTTAAAAGTTAAACTTTAAATATTTCTAAGGTTTACTGGATTTAAATCATCCCAACTGCAACAAAGTACCATAGTCTCCAGCAAACCTCCCAAAGTCCTCCTGCATTTGGTTAATGGGGCAAAAAAAGATTTTACGCTCAGCAAAGCACTCTTCTTTGCCTCGCAAGTGTGGTTCCGTGGGCAGGTACAGCAGTAGCACAGCTGAAATCTCAGGAACTTCAAACTGTGGAGTCTGACTTTTAAGTCAAGTACGATTGTGTAGAGTGTGTTTTCTTTCCGGTGCTCTAATTCCATTGTAGTATGAATGCTCCGGCAAGAAACCCTGGCTGACAGTTGGTTTAGAGTGTTCTAACTTAATTTTAATGCATTTTAGGCTTTTTCAACTTGCTCCCCAAAATTCACTGATAAGAAAAAGAGTCACTGACTTCATCACTAAATACCAACTTCTTCCTATATGTTCACAGCAACTTTTTTGATGGGCTAAGGCTAATTTAAAATTTGAAATTATTCAAGTTGAGTCTTGATACTCATTCATAATACAACAAGGTCTATTTTATCAGTGCAAGGGTAACAATGGGCATAATTAATTTGTCAAATCCTTGAACACCAACCACTTTAGCCCATTTTAACAATTTAAACTATAACAAATTTACACCAAAAGAGGCAAAAGAGAGGATATGCAGACATAATTTCCCTTCTAGGCTTGAGGCAAACTTGAACCCATCTTATTTTTTCAGTGTGCTGAAAAGGTAAATAATATGGAATGTTCCAATCTTCCCAGGAGTGAGGAAGATGACTCAAGATTTAAAACTCTTATATCTTATCTGTTTGAGCAGTACCATAATGATAATAAAGTTGCCATTCCACCCATTATTTGCTCAAAGTTGCTATTTGCAGAATACTTCAAAAATGTACCACTGTGTACTTGCTTTCACTTAAACAAATAGCTCCAATTTCTAGATAACCAAGCAGACATAGAGAGTGGGCCCACGGTTTCAACACAACAGTATTATTAAATAAATATGCTAGGAGAACCACACACAAATTCTACATGTATACATCAATATTTAGTTATTAAACTACTTTTAAATAAATTTCCTAACTTTATAAAATGTTTTCTTCAGTTTTTCTTTCTTGATGATAGTATGATTTAATGAATTCCATATAGCGTCAGTGTATAAATAGAATGCATGATAATAAGAATGAATTCTAATTTATAAATGTGATTGATCAAAAAATCAATAGACAAACTGTTTATAAGAACAAGAATATCTTTCCAGAAGAGAACTCACGCAAACCCTTCTCCAGAGAAAAGATAAATGACACTTGAAAATTCCATATATAAAATGACAGGATTAGACAATCGTTTGTTAGATAAGAAACACATTTAGAAGGAAGGACTGCTGAAAGGATAAGAACATTAAGCTAAACGAAACTATTTCTGAAAATCTAACGTATAAACAAGGATATTTCCTTTCTTTAAACATGTATAGCAAACCACCAAATTTCAAAATCTCTTTTCTTATGCTAACTAACCCTTATCAGTTAACTGACTCTACTGTATTTATTCTTTACTGATAAGAGTTATTTAGAATCTAAATTTTTAAATTAAAATCCTATATGTCTTCCCTCAAAAAAGAAAAGTGCTAAGAATTTGTACTCATTTATTTTAGGTTTTATCCATTGTAATTTTGTCAAAACACAGATTTTCAAAAATATGAGAATCTTTCTTGCTATATGCTGTTTTCTCCCTAAATATGTTTTCTTATCTCCATCTCCACTTCAAATTGGACTTTGATTGAAAGAGCATTAAAAAAAAGACGTTTGTGGTAACTTTGTATATTCTCTCTGGTCATAAAGTCATTTTGCATTCAGTTACCAAGAGATGCCAAGTGGGGTCATGATTTCAGAGACAGCTGGCTAACACTCAGGCTCAAAGCGACAGGGAGCCTCAGAAGGGGCAATGAATGAAAATGTCTCTCCCATTACCTCGTGGGGTTCCTTCCCTGTCATGTGGAGCTGGAAGAGAAACTCTATCTGGATGAGGTTGTGGAATTTTTTTTGAGTCAAGTGTTTAAAAATAATAGTTCTTCTAAATGACAAAAGGCTTCTAAAAATTTGACCCTATAAGACCTGGAACCAAGGCACACAACTCATAAAATACAGTCTATAATTTCTGTATAACCAAAATGTTGCTTTTTTAGTCAGTTTAAACTCATGGGAGAAAAATATTGTCCCATAATATCTTTCCCTGAGATTCCAATGACTTGATTGCTTCTCTAATTGACTTTTTTTAATTGAACATATTAAAGTAAGAATAATGCTTTGTCATTATTTTGCATCTTTTAATTTTCAAATCTATAAACACCCACCTACCCTGGAAACAGGTACATTTCTCTAGTAGAACTAAAGGACAGGACATATTTTGTGATTTAGTCAAGGTCAAACATAATTTCAGTGTATTGTTTCTGGAAAATATTATCCCAATATTTTCCTAAAAGCTAACATATTTATCTATTTTGCTAATATTATGATTTTCACTGTAACTCTTTAGAATACATGTGAAGCACAGAAGTCATAGTATTACTATAAACCTTTCTACTTGTTTATTTTCTATGTTAATAAAATGCTTCCCATCATTTCTTTTTCTATTCCTTTCTGATAAACCAATACATATATGTGTGTGTGTGTGTGTGTGTGTGTGTGTGTGTGTGTGTGTGTGTCTATACTGTATATATAGGCAGGTAGATTACTTAAAGCACCTTTTACTGTTTCTGTCATTTTTCTTAATATCAGATTCAGTGCCATAGATGTGCTACAAGTTCCAGCAGCAAGATAATTGAGTCACCATTTCAAATCACTTTTGTTATCTTGCTAGTATCATGATGATTAGGGTGACAGGTAATGCCTGATTAAAAAAAAAGCCAGTGTTAGCCCTGGGGAAAGTTGTGAGGTAGTTAAATTTAAATTTTATGCTTCTTTATATCATTTTATCTATTTTAGAACACCGGCACCTTAATCAGACTGCTCTCTGTAGATTATATATAAGGTTTAAAGTTGCCTGCGTTTAATATAGACGTACCATTTGGAATGTTTTAATGCAAAATTTTTATATAAAATAATGATAGAGATATATTTACTCAAACAATTTCCTCCTCTATTTCATATTTCTTCTATCAGTTGTATTCTCTCAAGTACACATGTTTAAATCCTTGAAGTTTGCATAAGCTCTCTGTAATTCAGGTGTCTCATGTATAAATTAGAGATAATAATTGTAACCACAACATAGTTTGTTTTGGGGATCAAATGAGACACTGTTTAATGCATGGTGTGTAGTCTTACTTACTACCAGCTACTTATAGCTACTGTTATTATTTACCTCCAACTACTATGCACAATTACATATCAACACTGGTCCTTTACAGTGTATATCACATCCAGCATTTTTAGAAATTGTTTGTACCATCCTGATGATGGGCTAGGTCCTTGCTCTCTCTCTCTGAACTACTGCTGTCTAGGTGTCTTCACACAAGCATTTATTGAGTTTCTACCTACAAAGACTAATGCAGTTTGGGGATGTTAGAATTTTCAAAAGTGATCCAAATACTGTCTCTTAAGAAACATTCAGACTAACTAGGAAGAAAGAAAATAGAAAGAGATTTAAAATTAGGATGACCAATGAGGATTAAAAAAAAGGAGCTAACCTGGTAAAGGTGACAGATAGGAGAGGATACTCCCGACACAGACAGCAGCTTGCTCTAAGGACCGAAGTGCTGAGGAAGGGAAATTAGAGATGCAATGCTTTGAAGGCATGAATAATAATTTAACTGAGAATTTCACCTTTTTTTTTAAATATTGTAACACATTTTGAGTTCTTTCCTATCACATCTACACAGCATTATTTGACAGATTATCATGGGATAATTGTTGCAATTATTTTTAGAATATTTTTAAGCAATTCAAGCAAATGAGCGATATCATTTGAGTCACAATATTTCATTGATTGTACTAAAGTGATAATAAATTACATTCAAGGTGGGAAGCAGATGTCTCTACCTGATGGTGTGTCCTTTATTTGACAGTAAAAAAATGATGTCATACGGCTTATTTTACTACTGTGGCTGATCTATGTGTAATACAATGTAATAGCCTCTGAATTCAATACTCTCGCAGGAAGGAGGGAGATACCATACAGAAACCTAGCTTTGTCTGATTTTTAAAGAGAATAGTGTGCTTATCACAATCAGGAATCACAGTGATGATGATGATGATAATGATATAGTGAATGATGTTTATGACTAATGCTGGCTAATATTTCTCACTGCTCTTGCTTTTCTTTAAAAGGATTTATCATTTGCAAATAATATTTTATCTTCTTATAATGCACTTTAGAAATTGAAATTGGTTGAATTATACAATGCTGATGAGCACCAAGTCTTTAATTTGATTTTAAATGTTTATGAGGTTAAACTCTAACCTTTAGCTTTATATTACATTTTGTAGTTACTGGCTTTCAGAGGTGTTTTGAGGGCTTATGAAATTATAGTTTTGAAGACAACATGCCCAAAATAGCTATCTCTAGAAGAATTTAGTGTATCTACTTCCTTGTGTCAATGTCATCTATTTTCTGGACATTTTGGTGCTGAAAATAGGAAATACATTTATTTTTAAATAAATTAGAATACTATATAAATGAATTTCAGACAGCATAAATTTTCAGAAAATTTGGTCTATAAGCTGTTACCAAACATTTATAAGATATAAAATAGACTATAATAAAAAAGTGTATATTTATGTATTTGCTAAATATAATAATTCTCTAGGTAACTTATCAATAATATACCACTAGTGAACTTTTTTTATTATTTATGCATTCTCACAGAAAAAAAAAGTCAGATATCTACACTAGAGAAACTATAGTAAAATCCAAACCACAAGATTGAATTTCCTAATTATTTGTATCTGACAATATTCAAAATGTTTTTTTTTAATTTCCTGATGACTCCTTTAGAACCATGATATTTAACAGTGTCCTTAATGACAATTCATTGATTGTGCTATAATAGTTCTGAACTGAGCATCTGAGCACGTAAAAACCTGTTGCTTTAGCTGGGAAACCAGCGCCCTGGTACGTAGGGCAAACACAAGAATAATTCCATTTTGAAAGAACAATTCCAAAGCCTTAAAGAGAGCAACTGATATTTAACTATTTTAATAAGCCAAAACTCTGATTTTTAAAGACATCAAAACAGATTTGTTGTATCACGTTCATCCATGGGGAAAAAAAATCTAACTGAATGAGCAACATTCTTCCAATTTGTTAAAAATCTTTGACAGACTCAAAAAAGAAACAGATTCTTAAATGTTAAGGAAAAAACTGAGAGCAACAGTTTTTAAACCTCTGACACAATCAGTAAAGAAACAGATTCTGTGAGCTTCAAAAATTGGAAAGGATCTTTATTTTTTCAAATATGCTGACACTCATAAAGTAATGGATTTTTAAAAGAGACTCCTTGCAAATATTTACATTTTTACATGTAGAATTTTGGAGTGGTTGTCTAGCAGAGCAAGGGATGGCAGTTTTGTCATATTTAATTCATCCATTTTTCCTTTCCCATGCACATCAAAAATATGTATTTCGAATCCTGATCCTCACAGACTAGAAACTTTCCCACTGAGAGGAACTGGACTGCAGGAACCTTTCTGTGACTTCCCACTCACTAGGTCAGTTAACTTGCAGCATGTGCAGGGGCTCAGAATAGCATCTCATGGCTCCACAGCAAGACTGTAAATAGATGAAAAGTGTGGTCTTTTGGTCTTTTCTTCCTCTTGACTGGAGCCCCAGAAGATGGTATACCCCATCATGCCTCTGTCCCAAAGCTAACCGTTTCCACAATCACGGCACTTGCTCTAGCCAGAGCGTAGTCAGTCTCAGCTTTTGATATATTTTCATATTAATTAAAAACTCTCAAAAATGTTTTTGAAAAGAAAGGATGTATGTGAAGGTTTATCCAATTTGGGGTTCTTTCCACCACTCCTGGAATCATACTACAGAGACAGGCTAACTGGAAAGACTTGTCGTAGCCATGAGGTGTCAGCCTGAGGTCAGAATGTGTGCTTTCCTTTTTTTCCCCCTACCACTTACTTAATTCAGAGCATTGGCAGTGGACAGCAGTGGGTTGGGTGGGGGGAGACACACTCCTAAGGAGGCATAACTGAATGCTCTTTCTCTGCTGTTCAAAACAGAGCCTCTTGTTTTATTTTGAACATTATGAGAGAGGAAGCTGTGTTCACCAAGAATAAGACAGATTGTAATTTCAAGTTGTTAGAGGTGATTGTGTGGTACCCATTTGTCAGGTAGCCCTTCCTAAGTTAAAAGCAAATAAAAGAAGAGGCTATCAAGTCTCAACTAGATCACAAATGTACAAATATAAATGTTGGAAAAGAGATTGAATCTGAAATAAAGAAATGAATTCATTACTTAGAGATGTAGTCTG
This sequence comes from Anoura caudifer, assembly GCA_004027475.1. Classification (NCBI taxonomy): domain Eukaryota; kingdom Metazoa; phylum Chordata; class Mammalia; order Chiroptera; family Phyllostomidae; genus Anoura; species Anoura caudifer. The sequence goes on from PVKU01002966.1 coordinate 99,609, forward strand.
TAAATTATTGAATGAATATGTAATATATCTTCACTATACTTTTGATCAAAATAAATGCATTGGATAATGAGAATAAGAAGTTTAAACCTGGGTATGCCTAGCCAAAGAAAATACCATCTTTCCAGTAACTATTTCAGAATTAAAGTTATCCTAGCATAAAATATACATTTGAGAATATAATACTTAACAGGTAAGGGAGAATAATTATCTTTTAGAAGTTATCTGAAATGAACCAAATATTTTAGATGCATTTCCTCATTGAACCTTCATGGCAACTCCATGCTATTGGTCTTGTGCTCTCCAGTTCATAGAAAAATAAATTGAAACAACATAGAGATAATTTCCCCTCTAAGTAAATACAGAACCTGGAATGAACTGTTTAACTGAAAGCTAGTGCTCTTTCTAATATGCAATTCTTTGAGTTTTGCTCAAATACAATTAAATCTTAGCAGTCTCTAATTTTAAGCTATTTTAAAAAGAATGATGTCATATAAAGTACAGAGCTTCTTTTGAGAAAATATGACATACTACTAAGCAGTGCCATGAGAGTAAAAAAGAGGTAGATTGCAGCTAACCTACCAAGTATATTCACTGTACCAAAGAAAAGAGCCACAGACAGAAGGAATAACTAAAAGGGAGACTTTGTGTTTCAGGTTGTCATGGCTATCAGTAACCTTAAGCACCAAAGTACATATCTTTCCCAGACAGAGAGGTATTAATTAAGCAGGATGTAACACTTTCTCTCATCAGCAGCCCAATGCCTGGCATACCTTTTTTATTTATCGATTGAAATAGTTTTATAAAGAGATCCTTTTATCATCTTATATTTAGTTAGCAATATAGAAAAGACTAGCTAAATTGAAAGACCTGAGACTAAATGCTTGATTCTTTCCATTTATTTACCAGTTTTCAAGATAAAATGAATTGGTTTCTATCATCTTCCAAATGCCAATTAGATTTTAGAAAATATGGTTATGAGCTTACAAATTTAAATATGTTTGAAGGGTTTCGATCAATTTCAAGTTTTATTCATTTTGAAGTTCAAATGGTCCCATTTTGGTAGAGGAAGCATCTTTTGCTTTGGCCACTGACTCTTCTGACATGACCCTGGCAGTTTCTGCGAGCTTCTTCAATGTCTGATGTGACAAAATTTCTCAGGCTCAGTGATGCTCTCCCTGCCCTAGACCTGGAATCAGCTTTTTCTTGAAGAAATCCTGCTTTCTTTGCATGGAAAGAAGTATTTCAAGGTCACAGCTGGGGCACAAAGGATGCTCATTACTGGTGCACTTATCATTCATTGTCTTTAGACTCAGTATACAGCATAGACAATATATCTCAAAACATAAAATGCTTTATGAACATATGTACAATCTTTTCACTCATTCAGAACTCTGGTACTTATTATTATTATTATTATTTGATCCCTTCTGTATCTTCCACATAAAAAATTCTAGACATGAAAGACTTGGAGGATGATAGAATTACATTAACTTGTAATTACTTATTTAGTTCATACCAGTTATACATATAACAGATTTAGAATAATAATATTATATGTATGTAACCTTACTAAACATATGTAACTATCAATGTAATTCCTAAAGTAATTTATAAAATGTCTCTTAGCATATTACTTCACACTTTCCTGTTAAGGTAATATTATATCTACATTACTTAAATATGTATACTTTGCTCTCATTTTTATCCTTTATTTAGTCTTAGTTCTACAAGTACCCATATGCTTAATGGTCAATTCAGTCCTTATCTCTTTGCCTCCTTTAGTCATTTGACTGGTTTGAAGAACATCCTCTGGCATAGTCCTTGAGAAGAGCTAGGACAATATTATGTGGACGATATTCCTGTGTATAAAATTTGTCTTTCTGAACTTAGGTAGGGATCACAAAGCCCTGTTTTTGTTGTTTTCTTGTAGTGATCCAAAAAATATGGTGACATACTTTCCAAGAATTTTTGGAGCTGTTCCTCTAACCTGCTTGGATATGGACTTTCTCCCTCCTTAAATCCTTTTGTCCATAGTCAGTCCAGTTTTTATTCTTCTCCAGCAGTTTTCTCCTGGTGTGGAGCCCTGGGATGTCAGTCCCTTGTGCTCTGAAGATGTACCTAGCTTGGGTGTCCTGCATTCACTGGCTATTTTTCTAGACAAAACCATGCCCAGTTTCCAGTGCTGTTCTCAGTGTGGTCCACTATGTTTTCAGGGGAAAACCTCTTGACATTTTGGGGTTCTCAGGACCATCATGTGCTCTCTTACTTTCTTCTACTATTTACCCAAAGACCCAAGTAACCCATAGCCTGTGTCTGGCAGCAATGTGTCCTCAGAAGCTTGTATTTAGGAGTTTATGGGGCAATCCTCTCATCTAGTTTTGTTGTTTGTTTTTCATACAGTTTGGATTTTGCTGTCTTGTTAATCTATCTAGTGTTTTGTGTGTAAGGATTCAGCAAAATTTGAAAACTATGCTGCTGTTGCTAACCCCCCAAAATCCAATAAATGATTATTATTCAATACAAAATGCTCCAGTAATAGGAAAAAATAAAATTAATAGATGTGTATAAATAACACAAGTGATAGAATCACAAGTTTCCTCCTAAGAAAAAACATAAAATTTTATTTCAACAAATTTCATTAATATCCAAAAACACTGCAAAGCAAAGATATCAAGATTTAGTAAAAAATTTTCACTAATTAAGAAATAATAACTTTAAGAATGACAGTTTTTTAATGATAAGCTAGCCTGAAGTTGTTGTCTAGACAATCTCTTGGCTGTGAGATGTGCTTCTATTTTCCAGCCTCCTCTTAATATTTTTGTAATAGCCTGTCATTCATTCTTGGTAAGCACATTCCTGGAAGAGCAAGAACTCACAACACAGCCTCATGCTTATAGCCAGAAGCTATAACATCAACTTCCTGAGTGAGGGGCTTCAAGAATCATCCAAGTCCAGATTCCTCATGTGAGTGCTAAGCACACACGCACACTCACACGGCAGCAGGTTTTGGAGTGCTCAGTATAGCAAAGATCCACAAATACCCATCACCTCTCCACCATGGTGACATAACCTTGTTCAAAGCTAAACCATTGTGGTGGACATGCAAATCTGACCTCTGAGTTAGCGTGTCAGTGACTCATTATAGATATCTTTCACAATGAAGTAAGATGCCTTTTCTTCAACAGTAAAAATATGTTCATTGTTTTTCAAGTTCTAATGTGCTGATGAGAGTTCTTCATAATACACTATGTAAATTACTGCAAGATAAGTGAATTAAAATGGAGGTGATTAATTATAGTTCCTCAAATTGTTTTCAGAATGAGAGTATATATCATTAAAATTTGTAGATACTTTTTAATAGCTAGGTTTTATACTTGTATAGCACCTTTCTTTAAAGGGTTTGAAAATGCTGTCTCATTAACTCTTACAGAATTTTATTATTAAATTATGAAATCACTGCACCATTCAAAATTAATGACAATAGGATATTGTTTCTTCTACCAATAATATCTTAATTGGCTCCTCATTATCTGTAATCCCCTCTGAGATAACAGTAAGCCTCTCATTTTTTTATATATGTTAACATGAGAAAAGTTTAGTATTCATGTTCAGCTGCAACATATTTTCAGAGATTTGGAAATTGCCTTTATTCTTTTCACTTGTTAAATCAGAAATAGCATCTTCTTTTGTAGGTTTTTTGTCTTATGGTTCCTCACACACATGTTCCACGGCTCACTGCCCCTCAGCCAGCTTTTTGCCTAGGAGATAAATTGCCTGAACTGCTGGAGCACCATGAAGCTTCCCACCTCCTGCCATCAGTGGGTTTTCTTAACTCTTCTGATTTGTGATTGGATGTATGTACCCCTGGTTTAACTTTGCACATTGAAAATTATCTTTCACTGACCTGAAACTGTTTAAACATGGAGTAATTATTCACCAGAACCTTACCTATTTTTAATACTTCTTGAATAGATACATTCTTCTGATGTATGATTAGAACTGATCTGAAAAAATGCAAATCTCATGCTGCAGTTGAAAACTAGTAATTTAATCTTATCATATCCCCATGAAAATTTAGCACTTCCTTTACTTAATAACTATTTATTCTTAAACTAGTTCTAGGAGTTACAGATGAATATCTGCTGGATGCAGTAGTTTGTGTGTGTGTGTGTGTGGTATCAGTTTACTCAAGAGCTCCTTAAAAATGAAGAATCAAGATTTAAGTGAAAGGTTTCATGATGTGTTTCTTAACAAACAATTTTAACAATAAAAGGCTCTTATCAAATAGTTCATGTAGATAAAGTATTTATAGACACTCTCCTCTAAAAACATCTTTTTCCCCTCTTATTCAGAATACTGTGTGAGGACTGTCTGGCATTCTTGCCTACATAGATATAACCTAAATCTGATCATTTGCCTTTTTTACCAATTAAACAAAAAAGAAACACATATTTTTCATTTATTTATTAATTTAAGTAAGTTCATTAAGTAGTTCACTTCTCTAGATTATTTAAAAGTTTTCTTTTGAACTCTAGAATTTGTTTATCAGTGTCTCTCTATGTCACACTTTCTTTTGCTAGAGTACTTTGTGTGCTGGTTACTTTACAGTGTTCATTTTTATTGAATTACATTTGTTTTTGAGGTGCTTCCCAATTCTTCCATGTGGCCTCTCATTCTTGAATGTCGACACTTTTTTTTTCATTTTTGATGATTGAAAATAAAACACACATATGGACTTTTACCAACCCTTACCAGCTCATATCAAACACCGCTTTTGTTCTTAACCAAGTTATGCCAGCATATACTCTAAAATATCAATAAAGAAAAATCAAATTATCTAGAGACTTCCTTACACCTATTGGATTTGTCAGTAGAAAAATGAAACAGTCAGTAATCTGTTCCTTGATGGCACACAGTCTTCAAAATGTGGTGTACAGTATTTTCACTAAAGTACTCAAATAATTTAACACATCAAATTCAAAAATGTGTGTGTGCATGTGAATGTGTGCGCTGTTGGTGCACATGAAATTGTGCATGTGTGTGCACTAGGGGGATTTTGTTTAGCATAGTCTGATACAGATTCTAAGACCCACAATTCATTGTGGTCATGGTGTAACTGATGAAATCAAATGTTGTTCACATCAACATTAATTTCCCTTAGACAATGTCAATGTCATGGTCTAAATGATAAATAGATGTGAGCTATCAGATTTGCAGAACTAAATACAATCGGTCATGTCATAATTCCAATAGATTAGCAAAAGTGTAAATCACAGGAGAAAAAATGAGGTTTGTCTTTCAGTCTATAAAGAGAATATTATCCAATCTTAACTCCCTCAGGAAATTGTTGTTGAACATCTTTCTCAAAGGCCAGAATTGTTTTACATGTTCTCAAATGACTGATAGGATTATTTAATTAATTGGTAAAAAAAAAAGAAATATGATAGTATCCATTTGAAAGGAGATATTTTTAAAGGCAATTGTCAAATGACATAAACAGTCTTAGTCTGCTATTTGGTTGAAGGGTGGGTAAGGGAAATGTAGGACCAAGGAACAAGGTTTAGCCCTGTTACAATGGAATGTCAAAATAGAACTTACATGTGTGTAGAAAACATGACTAACTAGTCTGCTGTTTCCACATGTAGCTGTGACCTAATTGATCATATTACCCCTGAAGTTGTATAGTGGATTGGCTTCAGTTATAAACAGTTACATATATTTATTATTTTCCATATAACTCATTATTTTAAGAGTTTTCTACTGTAAAAAATATGTATGGGAGAAAAGAATTGAGTTAATGAGAATCATGCATATAAAACCTCAACAGAGACAGGGACAGAACTGTTACTCTCTGCTGAACAGTACCTCTTGATCCGTTTTTAGAATACCTTTTCTGGTAAAAGTTCTTTCAAACCAATGTCTCTGCAGATTAGGAAAAAATTATCCACTCGCCTACAGGAATAACAGACAGCATAAAAACTTAAAAATAAATAGCAATGGTCTAGGAAGTAAATTACTAATAATGGTCCTAGAAAAACAAAATGACTTAAAAGAATTCAGAGAAAACCTCCACTTCACCTTCTCTGTAAATGTTGGTTTATCAACCTGTTTTCTATTATAGTTAAGATGTATTTTCATCTAATCTCATTTGAGAGAGAGATTTAAAATCTGTTCTTCTTTTATTTAAAAGTCAATCTCTATTATTCATGGATGGAAATAGCACTATTTCCTGAAATCTGTGTCCAGAAATTTAGCAAATCCTTCTATATCTCCATTAACCATGAGAAGCAGGAGAAACGATGACTGAAACTGACCATACAGCCACCTAAACAAGGAGCATAGGCAACCAACCAGGAAATTCTAGCAAACGAGAAGTGATGAAAATGAGATCCACAGTAGCCTTCCTCTATAATGGTAAAAAGTGAACTTTCCTGTGAAAGTTTCCGTTCACTAAATAAAAGTGTGGTTAAAATGCTAGTTATTTGACAAGTTAATATTGACCAAATTCTATTATTCAAAGACAGACACTGCTTTCTTCCTCATTTCCCTTGTTGGGTTATTAAAAAATAAAAATCCTAGTATGCCTGCAGGAGGCAGATTTTCCACAAAGCCACTCACCCGTTATGAATGAGGTAGTAAAGCTTATCCTCCTAACACTCTGTATCTTCCTTAGCCGTAGCCTCCTGAGACATTTTTATGTAAAGGCATGTTGAAATGATTATGTGTTCCCTACATAAAATAGAAGCTCTAGAAACAATTTAGTTTTAGGTTATATAGTTCATGCCACAATCTTTGAAAAATACATAATAGATGAATACCACTGTTTCTTTTATTTGAGCCCATAAGGCCCTAAAAAGCACAAAATATATTTTGACTGGAAATGATACAAATGGACTAAATTGAACCTTGTATGTTGTATTATAGTTCTTGAATTGAATTTACTCATACTAGGCATCATGTTTATCTTTTCAGAAGAAAATATATTTTCAAGATTCCTGTGCTACTGAATAAGAGAGAACCCTAAATAACCATAATAATTAAATCCAATACAATAATTGTTATCTGCAGTGTTTAATATCACAGGAATATAATAATAGATATTATTTATGGAAAATGAATTATGGACCAGGCACTGACTTGGAAAATTTGAGGAGCTTTGTTGTATTATTACTCAGGCTAACAACAACTCTGGCTAGATAACACATGATATGCCCATGTTATAACAAGAAAATTGAGGCTCAAATGTTACGTAGCTAATAAATGGCAGAGAAGGGATTCATTCCAGATCATTCCAACTCCACCTCTGGTCTCCTTGCACTATCTAAGCTTAAAAAACTCTGGGAGTTAAGACATCTGCACCCATTTGTTAATGACAATGAAACACATTATCCCATTAAATAGCAATGTAGGTGTCCGAGACACCCCGGCAAAAATAGAACAAGACTAGGGCAAGGAGAGGTTAGTACTTAAAGTGATAAGAACTTAGGAGAGGTTAGTACTTAAAGTGATAAGAACTTAGGAGCAGAGAACTACCTAAAAATACCTATACCACACTTAAAATTTACAACAGCAGAAATATGAGTTGCACTGGATTGCTATAAATCGTAATTCCATGGGAAACTGAATTCACTTTAAATGGAGTGTTCTAGAGTTATCTCTATTCTTATCTCATGCAATAAAATAGCTTGGTAGGAACTGTACACCCCCTAAGTACTTAATGAGTTTTTATTTCATGCTCAAATCTTTGCTGTTAGTCCTATATATTGTAAACTATCACCAGTAAGTTTGCTTTATATCTGTTCCCCTATGCAGTGAAATATGCTTTAATTAAAAATTCCTTATGAAATGCTTGATAAAAGTAACTAAGGATTGTGCACAAAAGACTACTTTTGTGCACAATCCTTAGTTACTTTTATCAAGCATTTCATTTTGTGCACACTTATTAGAAAGGCTCCTGAACCAGAGAAAATCAGTCTGGTGTTTATTATGCATGAAAAAGCTGAAGTTTAAATTGACATAATCTTTATTTATCCCCATAGGTCAGCTTTTAAAATGATTGATCCTTACTTGTGCTATGCTAGTAAATATCTAACAAGCATTTTTGGGAGAAAGAGGGGAGCTCTGGTTTGTTGTTTACTAGTTTTGGAGGTAAATACTTCCAACATGGCTGATGTCAAGCTACCAATGTTACATTCCTTTGTGGAATTATAAAGAAATGTGCAGTAATACTCCACAAAGTATTTCTATCATACAGGTACAAAAGCATAAATAACCTCAAGAGCATATAATAAAATGTGATAAAAATAATTAGTAAGTGAAAGTTTTATATATTTTTCTTTGTTTTTAAGATATTTTATTTAATTCTAAGTACATGTAATTACATTTTAATAATAGTTGTGTTTAACCAATATGTCACAAAAGTCCTGAAAATGTAACAATCATTGGGAGTCATTTTGAACCCGTATGAGTCAACGTTAGCTGGCCTTAGCAGACCACTGGTATTAAGCATATCATTTCCTAACTACATAGTATTGCAAAACATCAGTGTTTTGAAAATGAGGGAGTGGGGAATGGTAATAGTACTGTCTGGAAAATGGTCAAAAGTTAATCAACTGGGGTCAGTTTCAACGCTGAGGTTGTTACCAACCATATTCTTCCTAATGGACTCTTTGATTGTTGAGGAGAGAAAGTCAAACACAACTTCTATGGTTTCTTCCTTCCCATGATGATTCTGATGAATCCAGACAAGGAATCCTGGGGACAGCTAAACACAACTACTATGATAAAAATATTTTCTCCTGGAAAACAAACAAATAAACTTTTCCAAACTGAATGTGAGCTTTCCTGGGCATCTAGAGAGCTCTGATGAATAAAAAAGTGTTCATCTCTAATGTAGCAGATGTTGAAACTTCACCTGAGGCTTCTTGTATGCCAGACAGGTTGATGATCCTTGAGAATTTGCACTGGCCTAGGCAGGTTTGTCTGTGAAACTGTTGTGGACCTACAAGGCATAAGCACATTTTAGAAAGGGCAAAACATGAAAAAAATATAGAATTATAGAAGGAAGTTAAGGAAACAATTAAAAAAAAATGCAGTGACACTTCATTTAAGGCATGCAACTTTGTTCAGATATTTAGATGAGCCCCTCCCAGAACTTTCCTAAAGCCTGAACTATTTTCATATCGTGTAAAGTATTTTCATGACTCACATTGTCTCCCTGGGTACCTCTTATAACCAAACTATGACACACATTTATAGAATGACTAGTTAAGTTTGGCAATATTAGCTCTGGCAAAGAAGCAGAGTAGGTTTCTGTTTACTAATACTGGCTAGTAAAAATATTTTTTATTTTGCTGTGGGGACGAGATGATTAACAAAAACTCAGGATTGAAAGAATGGCATAGCTAGTAATCTGGTTGACAGACCAGTTAACCACCTTGGATAAATGTTTTTAATCCTCAACTAAAGAAGAAAGTAAACATGTTTTTAAGTCTGGATATTGAAATTGGGAGATTTTTAAAAATATTTTAGTGCTTAACTCCTCTGCTATCAAAGAGGGCTATATAGAGTGACAGCAAAATCCTATAAGATCATTTTTGTGTCCATCAGAAGGTAAAGTCATTGCCCCACTGTACACTAAACGTTTCCCAATATCCTGATAAATGCACGTTCTACTTTATGTCTCAGTCTCCTTGACCTGGTAGGCTTCTCCCATTAAAACTAGCTCATGGTCTGGGCAGTAATGTCGGAGAACCACTACAAAACCGAAGCATTTTTGTTCCACTGTAGTCAGATTACCAACCACCTGATTAGGGAAAAAAGAGCTAAGATTCAGTGAGTTGACTTTTCACTTTAATATGAAACATCTGTTTTGTTATTTTATTCTGCTTTGTTTTACCTTCCCTGAGTAGATGAGTGACCATGAATCGTTATTAAGGTTTGAGTAAACTTGTCTTCACATCCTATCTAATTTCCCTTTCCCTTGATTTGTAGTTTTGTCTCTTTCTCTCTGTTCTCTTGGCTAGGCTCTCAACAATCCTCCCCCAATGGCTTCGTCAGCCTCTCAGATGCATTTCTAACTTTCCTCTATGGCCTTGTCTTGCTTGTCCTAATATATCTGTAATATCTTTTCCACCAGGCACTTCAATTACTGCCTGCCAACATTTGCTTCTATTTTCTTTCTAATATGTTGTTCCCACATTGAAAAATCTATCAGTTTCCCAGAACTACCTTAATTCCAGATTCATCAGAGAACTATTGCTAATAATTCCTGCATTTCCTTCTGACCATCCATAATAAGCAGCTCTCTTACTATACATTCTGTCACTAAAATACATTCAGTTGGCTTTTTATGACATATTTTCTGATACTATATCAATTTTCTAATTGTAAATTTTATCTCTGAAATAACATGCTAGCTTCTGTGAAGGCATGGTCCAAAAATTTTGTATCTATCTTATTGAAAAGATCAATAAGATTTTCTAGCTACCCAACAAGTGTTAAAATTTTACTTATTGAATTTAGAAAATAGTAGATTAAGTTAGAGAAATAGTATGTCTCAATGAATTTAGACAGGCAGGATAAGTTCTTTTGTTACCAGATGGGATCTGGTCCAGAGCAGGTCTACCTTGGGCCCACCAGTAGTGTATGGATTCTTGACTTCATGAAGAAAAGATTCCACCACACGAGTCCAGGTGATCTTGAGAATACAGTTATTAAAGCTGGGGACAACAAAACAAAGGAAGGACTTAGCATAGGAAAAGCAACAAAAGGGAGCCTAGGTGGTGCTCTGCTTTGGCTCCCTAGAAACATTATAGGAAAGGAGTGAGCCAAGGAGAGGCTGCTGTTAGCTCACCAGGAAGTCAGAGGAAAGGGGGTCTTGGAAACAGGATCAAGGAGTAAAGCCTGGACAAGCTGCCACTGCCCACTGCTCCCTTGGTTACAAGTTTTGTGGGGACGCTTAGAGTTTAGGAGGAAGTAAAGGTTTCATGCCCTCATGCCCAAGAAGGGGCAAGGGCATGCTCTAGAGCAAGCCCACACTGATGTCCTTTGTCTTGAGTGTTTTATCTCTCTTCTGAGGGACAGAATCTTAGGAAAGGTTTTCAGCAGAATATTCATCAGCTTTCCAAGTGTGCTTTTAAAATGCTAATGCATCAAAATGAGTATACAGGGAAGTTCGAGATTATTCTTTGGTCTACTTTACTGTTTTGCTTGTGTCTTGGGTCTGTCTGGCTTTAATGGGGTTTTTGTTATTTTTTCCCTTGACTTCATCTGTCCTTGCGTTTGGCTGGCACAAAGGGCATTAATTGGGTCTCTGTTCTCTATCTCCCTGATCAAGGTGATTTAAGCTGTATATTCTCTGTTTAGGGAGGGGAGATATAAACCATATGCTCTCAGGTATCCTTGGTTAGAGGAGATAATTTCCTGTGATTCACTTGCTGGCTGTAAATTGTTCAAATTGTTGTCCTTGTTTAATTTTTGTGTCTCAGTTTCCCTATTCCACTTGCCCAGGACTTTTCCTAGCTTCTTACTATTCTGTCACACTTTTATACTAGGGAACTAGACACTTTATTAATTTGACCTTGTACCTTTTATTAGAAATGTTTTCATTGTGTCTAAATTTGTGAATTCTGACATACTGAGGTAGTTTATTCAAGTTGATGTCAATGAGCCACATTAGTTGGATTAATGATATAGGTATATAGGTATATAAACAAAAAATAAAATAAAATGGGAAAAATACTTGCAAAGAATAAGTTGTCGAAATGGCACATTAGAGGAGGTTGCTGGTGGAATGTTTAAGAATTGCTTAGACAAGATAACAGAAAGATACTAGGCTAAGGATAAAAGTTTCTAACATGGACTCTGCCTTTTACCATTTAGATAAGTTTGAATGAGCCACCTAATTTCTCTATCATCAATGCTCTCATCTCAAAAATGAGGAAATTATAGTTGATGAATCCTAAGGCCATTCTCAGCTCTGATATACTGTAATTCCTAGTTAGAAATTTTTCTAAACAAGGAATTTTGAATTAGATATCTAAATATATTAAATTATTTTTAAAATATTTGCACTATCTAAATAGGGGGCCATATGCTTCATTTGAATGATAGATGTACCTGTGAAAAACTAGACGTTTCTCTGTGATTGCTTCACAGAAAGGGATGTAAATCTCAACACACAACTTAATGCCTTCTTAAATAAATAGACACCATCACATTGTCACACCCTGCGATAGAGAATTATGGTTCATTCAGCAGAAAAACTACTTCTGTATTATGATTGCTCTTACCAACAATGCTTAAAGTTTTAACCATGTGCTTCAATATTCCTATTTCAATATCATCTTTATGCTTTCATATATAAGCAAGCCAAATTTAGTACAAGATACTATGTAAGAAGTCTTTCTTAAGCTGAAATGTATTAATTGACAAGTCATTTATAAGCTGGATTTTTCCTGGTTTCCAGTCAGGAAATGAATGTTTTCTGTGGTTCTCTCTCAATACTGTTATGTTAATCATTGCAGATATAAGCAGGTTCTTTAGCACATTATTAAACTTAGTTTTAGAGTTTTAGTTTACAATTTATTGTTTTCTTCCACAAATAACTTCTTTTCTATTTAAAATTGTAAATAACAAAAAAACACAAAGAAGGTAAAATCATACATAACACCACCATACAGAAATAAACATAGATAACATTGTGTTGAACCTTCTTCCACAGATTTTATGTTACAATTTTGTTATAATATCTATGTCTTTTGAAAAATAAATGAATGCAACTTTATCATCCCATACCTATTGCCACAATTCCTAAAATACAGATTGACTCAACTACAACTATGGTATATTGGACCTAAACATTTTGTTACAAAAATTCTCAAATTCTGCCCTGGCTGGTGTAGCTCAGTTGGATTCAGCATGGGGTGTAAACCAGAGGGTTGCCAGTTCAATTCCCAGTCAGGGCACATGCCTGGGTTGCAGGCCAGGTCCCAGTATGGGGAACACGAGGAGCAACCGCACATTGATAGTTCTCTCCTCCTCTTTCTCCTTCTCTTCCCCTCGCTCTAAAAATAATAAATAAAATCTTTTAAAAAATAAAGAAATAAAGACTTTTAAAAAATTCTCAAATTCTTATAGCCCTTTTGTCATTCACAGTGCAACTAGGCTTACCAATAAATGATTCTTACAATTAGCAGAAAATCGATAGCAGCAACGGTAAGACTTTATGCTTCTAAAAATGGCCCCTGAGTAACACATTTCTATTGCTCTTGTACTGCATGTATGTATTAACAGCCCTATCTCTCTGGATCAATTTTGAGCTCATCTTTTGGCTTAACAGCAGTGGCTCTCATGCATGACATTAGAGATGAGATGATACATGTCGGGGAGCATCCCAAAGCTGATGTGATGGTGCTGGAGCCACCGAGCAACATGGCACCCAGAGCTCCCTTTGGTTTTTACTTTCACATTGATTTAAATTTGGGGTCCCTCCCTTTGGCAAAATTATTGCCAAAGTTTGTTGATATTAAATACATCAAAATTTTCTTGTTTACTTAGAAAACATGACATTTTAAAAACAGGTGACTTCCAGTGGATTCATCCATCAAAAAACTAGAGAACCATGAGTTTATACAAATTTTTATAGTCCTGAAACTGCTTTTGGACAGTACTTATCAATCAGTTAATTCTAATAAATTTAGTGCTTACTTGCATTTGTTTGGTCTCTTCTTGAAATACTATCTCATTTGAAGTCGACTTGGCCAACAAGAAAGACCTTCATCAGCTGCCCTATTCCTACTTTGCAGCCCTACTGCTCCCCACCCTCTCTGTGTCCCTAACCCTCAGCTTTCAATTCTTCTTCATGGTCCAAGCCTCTTGCTTAGGCCCTTCACTAGAAAACTCTGAGCTGAGCATTTTACACTTACCCTATTCTCTTTATTCACCTTTCTTTCATTTCTCTGTCTTTTTCAAAACAGGTATTATATGTTCATTTTTGGAAATTAAAACTATCCAGAAATGAATAATAAATTGAGAGTTACCATGACCCTATATCACAGAGATAACATGTAAGTTTTCAGATAGCTTACTTTAACTTTTCTAGAAACTGCTTTTAAGGATTATGTACAAAGAATATGATAAATACAAAAGAATATATGTGCTATATATATCAGCATGATAACCATCAACCATGATCCACTGCACAACCTAGGAACCGTAACCTTCATAAAACCAAAGTCCTATGTGCTTTTTGCTTATCTCATCTCCCAACTCTTCTTCTTCAGAGTATAATTTCTTTAATTTTCACCAAAACTTTGGAAAGTAGGTACTAATATTATAATTATTTAAAACTAGTACTTGAAGGCTTAGAAAGTCTAAAAAAACCACCACACATATCCAGTATAAAACCCAAGACTTTCCGACTCCAGAGCTCAGGGTCTTAAATACTGTTCCACTCCATTATCCCTGGACTTCCACACCAGATTTGAGATCCTGATAAATACTCTCATGGCATGTAGAACTTCACTTTCATGGAAGGATCATGACTATAAATACATAATTATTTGCACACCTATTGACATAATGTCAGTCTCCTGCTATTTCATAAGCTCCATGAGGGTAAAACACAGATGTTTCTTCATCATTGTAACCCCAGTTACTGGAGCTTAATATATATCTAATGAATGGATGGGTAGATAGACAGGGGTTTTTATTTATATGTTCATTAATTTCAGACATATAGCAGGTGCTATGGAAAACATTAAAAGTCTTGAGATTCCTCTTACATTGTATATCGATATATACATCATGTAGATCTGACTCTTTTCATCCCTCCCCAAGTTGTACTCATTCCACCAATAAGCATACTGTCCAGCAAATGTGTGTTCTATTTCTGTTTTCTCACATATCTCAGACTGTGGGTTGTTGTTTTCATCAAGTCCTTCCTGCCTTCTCTTCCTCCTCAAGACTTCCAGACTGTTTTTACTTGAATGAAAATATTGTTAGATGGCCTACTGTGTGATCACCACCCAGCCTCCCACTCTTCTCTGGGAATGATCATAGTTTAGTTCTAGTAAAAAAAAAGTGTCTTCTTTTCTGTTTCGATCCTTGACAGTACATCAGCATAAAATAATGAGACTGTCATGTCAAATACCAATAAGCCATTAAAATTGCATAATGCAAATTAGCTGTATATTGCCATTCTTTATCTAGAAAGAAGCAATATTCTTTATTGACTTTGTTTCTGCAGTAGGTTTAAATGAGGCATATTTTCTACATCTGAAAATAAAACTATTTTTCTATAGTCTTAAATTATGTAAATTGCAAAGATACCACTGCTTTAAATGTTCTCAAATAAGTTTTTAAAATGGTTTTCGAAGGCAAATTAGCTCAAGTTTAGAAAGATATTTCAAAATATCATCACAATTGAGAAATATGGGATGTAGACATAATAAGGCATAATGGTTTAATTAATACAAAACTGAACCTTGCCACAGTTTTTACCCTGAAAGAAAGATAATTAAAAACAATACTGTGAAGTATTTTTTCATATGCCTCCTGGGTTACTGAATGGATAAGAAATAAAGATAATGATGTAAAGAAAAAGTTAAAAGGGAGATGCATAAAAGTAAGAACATGCATTGTTCGATGATTTTTTTTTTCTGTATTTAACTCTCTAAATTGCTCCTATATTTTAAACAACTGCTCAGAGTATTTTAGTAATTAGTACTTTAGGGATACATTAATATAAAATGATGGCCTTAACTCTAGGATTTTTTAAGCTTTAGTAATTTACCGTCCCCAAAGCATAACATGCAAATAATATAAATTAAAACAATATATCTCCGTAACCTACCAATGCACTCTAATATATTAACTGTACATACATTAGCTTACACATGCAAACCTGAAAATACAGCATTATTACCTGTTGAAAATTTCTCTGAGATGACTAAGGATATGACTACATGATGTCAATTGTTTATAACCCAAGACTATACAAGCAAGACTATCGTTCTGGGAAGCTGCTGTTTGCCAATCTCCTTTTATAGACCTCTTCTCTTCCCTTCATATATCAAGGGCTTATTATCAACTTGCCTAAAAAGACCTACTCCATGTCTGAAAACTTGCACTCCAGGATAATCTATATGCTGCTGTCATTTCTCAAAGCTGTAATTTCAAACCTGTGACCTGTTATTTCAAATTTTGTTTCAACCTGTATTTACATTTCTTAAAGTCCATGCTGGAATATAAAATTCCTGTACTCAAATCTTCTGTAAAGGCAGCCAGTACCTATTGTATTTATTTCAAACTCCTTGTTAACTTTCAAGTGCATTTATAACCATCATCTTCTTCATTTAATCTTAAGGCTCATGACTTCTCTTACTTTACATGTGTATAAATATCCTATGCAAACCTAATACTACTCCCATTTCCTATATATGACCTACTCCAAAAACTTTGAGTTTCTTGGCTGGGAGTAATAGGAAATTAGGCTGTTTGACCACAAATATATATCTGTATAGTTTGTTAACATTACGTACTAAAGAAGTTTCTTACTTTCAAGACTTCAAAGCAAAATTCACCCAGAAAAGGGCTCCAATATATATCCATTTGAGGGTTTGTTTTTTTTTTTTTTTACTGTAAGAAACAGGTTAACTCACTATTTATAAAAAATATAAGAACTATCACAATCAAAATGTCTTCTTTAGGGAGAAATATTTTGGAGAGATGAAAATGTCTCTTCATTTTACTTGACATTTAAGAAATTATTTTTCATAATATGAATTTGTTTTTTTTCTGATCTTAAAGGTCCTATTTACACATTAGACAATTTGAAAAACATAATTACACACAATTTCTCTACTCAGAGATGGTTATATTAATATTTTGGCATATTTTGTTCTGATTTTTTGGTGTGCATACCAAGAAAGAGGACCAATACATGCATTTACTTTGAAGGGCTCCTTTCAAATTTTAAAACTTGGTGATTAAAAGAATCCCTTTATTGGGATGATGACTTAGTAAGTTATAAAATACATAATCACAGAGGTATGCACCTGAAACAAATATAATATTGTATGTCAACTGTAACTGAAAAAAATAAAAAATGATTAAAAAGGAAATAAAATAATCCCTTTGAGAAGTTTTTCTTTAAAGAAAAATTCCAGCTAATGCTGTGGAAGGACTGATATAGAAAAATCATCATTTTGTAATAACTAATTAAATAAGATATCCAAAGACCATTATTGCTTGAAACCATTAGCTCAATGGTTCTCAAGCCAAGAGGCACATTAATGTTATTTACAGAGTTCTGAAAAATGTCTTTTCCAGGCCATGACAGATGACAGATCAATGGTTCTCCAAGTCTTTTCACGAATCCAGCAGGAGCAACAACTGCAACTCATTTTTGATACGTTGTGCAATGATGCAGATGAAGCTATAACGCTAGGGCAGCCGGCTGCCCAGAACCTTCTAAGGTTATCAGTAAATTTCACACATTGCCATTTATCCCCAATGTGCATGCAGTGTTACCATGAAGAGATTTTTACTGGAAACCATTCTTCATTGGTGATGAAATCTTTCCTTCGTTTGGTTGAATATTGAGCCTCATCTCATTCAGAATATCATCATTTCTTAGCAATGTTCTCAATTCTTCAAACTGGAGATGAATAATGTAATTATAATGAAAGAAGCTATCATTTATCAGTCTTGTAAAACATGCCATATTCTCTTTTGGGGAATGTGCACATAGTCTCTAGCCATTTATTTTCACAAATGGAATGTTGTTAGAAAACAACACATTAGGAAAGCACATAGCCTTTAAGTGACCTAGAAAACTGTGGTCATCTAGTTATGTTAATGTGATATCACATGTATGTATGTAAGCTTAGGAATAAGTATACACATATGTTAATCATATAAGATGCTTTACCCTTGTTTAATACTTGTAAACTTATACAGCTATTTTATTTCTAGTATCTTATTTTAGGCTCAAAATATCTGGATGAAAGCCAATAAAAGGGGGAGCAAGAAAATGTGAATAGGCACTTTAGGAAAGGGATATCCAAATGGCCAAAAAATGAAGAAATACCTACCAAACAAATTAAAATCATAAAATGATTCTACTACACAAGCCCCAGAATGATGAAAATTAAAAGACAGAAAATACCAAATACTTGAGAGAATGTGGAGCAACTAGAACTCCCACAAAAACTATTGGTGTGACTATAAATTGATTAAACCAGCTTGGAAAACTGTTTAGCAGTATATACTAAACTAAGCACAGGTGTATCCTGTGAACAGACAATTCCACTGAAAAACATGTTTATAAAAAAATGTATAAGAATGTTCACAGCAGCATTATTCCTAACAATTCTGATTAGAAACTACATATGCTTGTCAACAGTAGTATAAATAAATGTATTTTAGTATACAGTGGAATACTGCACAGCAGTAAAGTTGAACAAGTTACAATTCCATGCAACAACATAGAAGGCTCTCACAAATATAATATGGAGTAAAAGAAGCCAGGCACAAAAGAGGACTCAGGAAGGTATGTTGAATGGGTATGCTTCTGCAGTGCTGGTACTATTGTGTTTCTTATTCTGGGTGTTGGTACCTGGGTATGTTCAGTTTGCAAAAATTCATTAGGTTATGCATTGTACTTTGCTCACTCTTCTGTGTTCACACATATCAACATAACTTTAAAAATAACATGACATCATTGCCAAAATGAATATTAATTAATTAATGATCAACTAAGAAATATTTTAGAGTACATATTACCAGGTTGCTGTACTTTCTGCTATATAATCTCTCAAACTCACAAGAACTATATATTACAATCATTTAGTCACTTATACTAATATTTTTACATTCACTTAATCAAATTGTTTGGCACAATTAAACTAGTTAAGAGACTAAAATAATAATTTTGTGGTATACTGTAATATTTTAGAAAACTTTGTATTTTAGATAACATTCCTCTATCTTCAAGCAATGGTACCAAAGGATTTGTTTATTTTTGTTTTTTTCATACATGATACCCTCATACATTCTCTAGCCCTGGGTAATTTCCTGGGGGAAACATCAGACACATGGAACAAGAGAGGGAGTATTCTATCACAAAGTGAAGCCTTATGTGGTAGTACTGGACGAGGAAGGTTTTCATAAAGTTACTTTGGAAAACTTCATTTTTATTTATTTTATTTTCTTATATATTTTTTATCATTGTTCAAGTACAGCTGTCTCCATTTCCCCTTCAACACACTCCCCCACCCATCCATCCCCACCTCCCACCCTCGAACCTACCCCCCCCTTTGGCTTTGTCCATTTGTCCTTTATACATGTTCCTTGATGGCCCTTCCCTTATTTATTTCAAATTTAAAACCAATGACAGTAGTAACTATGGGAGCTCTCCAAGGTACTTCTGCTACTAAATGCTCACACCATTTCATTCTAGGTCTCTTAAAATTATGTCTAAAGTTCCAGGGAATGTCAGCTGTGGCAGTTGCCCTTCTAGGGTAGATGTAGAGATTGGAAGTGCCTTGTTTGCTAGTGAAAGTTCAATGCCATTCTCTCTTTTTTTAAGTATTTTTATTGATTATGCTATTACAGTTTTCCCAATTTTTCCCCTTTATCCTCCCTCTGCCCTGCCCCCCCTAATCCTCCAACATCCCCCCACCTTAGTTCACATGCATGGTTGTACATATGGGTTGTACATGCATGGGTTGACTCTTTGAGTCATCTGTTTCCTATACCATTTTTACCTCTCCCCATCTACCTTATGCCTACTCACCATGCTTCTTCCCTGTACCTTTCCCCTCCTATTCCTTCCTCCCCCCTCCCCACTGACATTCCTCCATATGATGTCCATTTCTCTGATTCTGTTTCTGTTTTGGTTGTTTGCTTGGTTTTTGTTTTCATTGTTTTTCTTTTCTTTGAGGTTCATTTGTCGATAGTTGTGTTTGTTATTTTGCTGTTCATAGTTTTTATCTTCTTTTTCTTAGATAAGTCCCTTTAACATTTCATATAATAGTGGCTTGGTGATGGTGAACTCCTTTAACTTGACCTTGTCTGGGAAGCACTTTATCTGCTCTTCCATCCTAAATGAAAGCTTTGCTGGATAGAGTAATCTTGGATATAGGTCCTTGTCTTTCATGATTTCAAATACTTCTTTCCAGCTCCTTCTTGCCTGCAAGGTTTCTTTTGAGAAATCAGCTGATAGTCTAATGGGAACTCCTTTGTAGGTAACTCCTTCCTTTCCTCTTGCTTCTTTTAGGATTCTCTCTTTATATTTAATCTTGGGTAACTTAATGATGATATGTCTTGGTGTGTTCCTCTTTCGGTGCAACTTCTTTGGGACTCCCTGGGCTTCCTGGACTTCTTGGAAGTCTATTTCCATCAACCACTTTGGGAAGTTTCCCTTCATTATTTGTTCAAATAAGTTTTCAATTTGTTGGTCTTCCTCTTCTCCTTCTGGCACTGCTGTAATTTGGATATTAGAACATTTCAGGTTGTCCCAGATGTTGGTAAGAGTCTTTTCACTTTTCTGAATTCTTGTTTCTTCATTTTATTCTGGATGGATGTTTATTTTTTCCATTTGTTCTAAATCATTCCTTTGAGTCCTGGTTTCCTTCTTGTCACTGTTGGTTCCCTGAACATTATGCTTCATTTCACTTTGGGTATCATTCATTTGTTGTTTTTTTTTTTTTTTTCATTTTTCAACCCAGCTCTATCAAATCTGTGAGCATTTTGATTACCAGGGCTTTAAATTCTCCATCAGATAGGTTGGCCATCACCTCATCACTTAGCTCTCTTTCCAAGGCTTTACTCTGTGCTTTCATTTGGGCCATATTTCCTTGTCTTGGTGCAGCTGATAGGTTATAAGGGGGCAGGGTCTCAGATATTCACCTGGCAGGGCAACCCTCCTTGCTGCACTGCTGCCTGTTGGGGGAGGTGCCAGAGAGGGAACAGTGTAGCTCCCTTGCTCCTCTCTAGTGCACTTTTCAAGGACTCTCACTCTCATGTGGGACTGGGAGGTTCTCCTACCACCATAACACTATAGCCCAGAGCCACCTCTGAGTCCCCTTAAGTCCACCTCTCCTGCGCAGTCCACCACCTTACTGGCCTGGTTGTTCTGGTTGGCTTTTTCATTAATTCCTTTGTTGTCCGAGTTCCATGCAGTTTGATTTTCTGGTGGTTTTGGTTGTTTCTTGATTTCACATTGGTTGTTATCTTCCTTTTGGTTGGGTGAGGAAGTGAAGGGTCTCTACCTATGCCTCCATCTGGGCTGGAACTCCTGTTTTTTTATTTTTTTTTAAATACACTTTTTTGGTAAAGAGTTTATTCATTTTTAGAGAGAGGGGAAGGGAAGGAGAAAGAGGGAGAGAAACATTAATGTTATTGCCTCTCGTGTGCCCTCCATTGGGGACTGGCCCATAACCAAGGCAGGTGCCCTGACTCTGAATCAAACTGGTGACCCTTTGGTTTGCAGGCCAGCACTCAGTCCACTGAGCCACACCATCCAGGGCTCTATTGTCTTCTTTCTGTTTCATCTCTTTTTTGTTAAACACTGTGCTATGCAACTATATCAAAGTTAGCAGGAGAAATGGAGCATTTGGCATTTTTCTTTGTTGATTTCCTAAACCTTACATCCTAAATTCTCAGACTTTTAATTATTTCATAAGTGGATAAGAACATAAAATAGAGCCATTTGAATGTAAGATTACATTTTATTTAAGTCTAACCAAAATGCATGGGTCTCTTCATTGAGATTTCCTACTGCAGTACTTGATAGTTTCTACTTCTGCCTTTAAAACATTTTCTAAATATTAACATGTTTCTCTGTAATTGGAACAGAACCTTGCTGATAACCTTTCCTGCTTAAATGGAAGCTAGCATTTTAGCAGCATCATTACTGTAAGATATTCAAGTTCACTTAAATGCATCCTCTCCTCCCCACCATAATATCAGTGTTCATCATTATTTTTGTTTCCTTTCAAGTTATAAGATACCAGTAAACTATATAATGTTATGTTTTGAATATTTTTGAATTTCATATTAGTGGAAATATATTCCTTGTTACAGTGTATGTTCATGTTTTTACTGTGTTATACCTTTGCATGAATATACTACAATTAATTTATCCAACATTTAGTTATTTAGTATACACTTTTTCCTTTTTGCTTTTCTTGCTTATGGAAAGAATCTAGCTGTTTTAAATACATACATCAAAATTATTTTTCTGAATTGTTAGATTAATTTATACTTCAGAAATCTAAATGCTTCCTGTAGTCCAAATTCTATTGGCACTTGGCAATATCTGACTTCCTAATTTGTGTAAAATAATGAATATAAATAACTCAAACTTTAATTTACATCTTGTTTATTACTAATTATGCTTATTATCTCTTAATATCTTAATATATCTTATATTACATATTTTATGTATAATATATCTTAATATATCAAGTATCTTGTTCTATAAAATATCTGTTCATTTTTGCCTGTTCTTCAAATTAAGCTATTTACTGTAGACTTACTGATTTGTAGGAGTCTAGTGTATATTATGCAATGTAATATTTTGCTAGTTATTTGTTGTGAATATCTTTTCCCAATTTGCAGCTTGTCTTTTTCATTTCTTTGTCTTGCCTTTTGATGCATAAAAAGTCTCTATTATGATATAATCATACGATCAATATTTTCCTTATTACTAATGCTTTAGGGGTTCTGGTGAGTAAATCTTTTCTTATTGTAAATTCATAAAGTTTTTTCTCAAATTATTTTTTAAAGATTTTACAGTGTCTTCTTTTCTATGTGATCTTTAATGCACAAATAATTAATTTTGAGTGTACTTTGAAGTAGATGTACATATGTTTCCAATAAAATCATTTTTCTTTTACATACTGATCTGCCAAGCTTGTCCTGTTCTCTAGGAACTTTCCATAATATGAAAACATTTCTGCAATTTCTATTTTGTTGAATTACTTTCTTTGTATGTTTTTGTTGATATCACTTTTTTCAGTTTTATTTTTTATTTAAATTATTTTATTACAGTTCATTTACGGTTGTCTGTATATTCTTCACACCCATTTTCTCCCACCCCCTCCAAACCCACCTCCTTCCCTTGCTTTCACCTTTCCCCTGGGTTTGTCCATGTGTCCTTTATAGTAGTTTCTGAAAACCCTTCTCCTTACTCTCTCCTCCTGCCTCCCCTCTGGCTATTGTTAGATTGGTCTTAATTTCAGTGACTCTGGTTATATTTTGTTTGCTTTTTTCTTTTCTTGATTATGTTCTGGTTAAAGGTGAGATCGTACAGTATTTGTCCCTCACCACCTGGCTTATTTCACTTAGCACAATGCTCTCCAGTTCCATCCATGCTGTTGCAAAGGGTATAAGCTCCTTCTTTCTCTCTGCTGCCTAGAATTCCATTGTGTAAATATACCATAGTTTTTTGATCTACTCATTTGCTGATGGGCACTTAGGTTGCTTCCAGCACTTGGCTATTGTAAATTGTTTTCCTAGGAACATTGGGGTGCATAGGTTCTTTTGGATTGGTGTTTCAGGGCTCTTAGGGTATAATTCCAGCAGTGGAATTGCTGGGTCAAAGGCTGTTCCATTTTCAGTTTTCTGAGGAAATTCCATACTGTTTTCCACAGTGGCTGTACCAGTCTGCATTCCCACCAACTAGGGTTCCCTTTTCACCTCATCCTCTCCAATACTTGTTTGTTGATTTGTCTATGTTGGCCATTCTGACGGGCATGAGGTCGTACCTCATTGTGGTTTTAATTTGCATCTCTCTGATGGTTAGTGATGCTGAGCATCTTTTCCTGTGTCTCTGGACCCTCTGTATGTCCTCTTTGGAGAAAGATCTATTCAAGTCTTTTTTCTATTTTTTAATTGGGTTCTTTGTCTTCCTGGAGTGGAGTCGTGTGAGATCTTTATATATTTTGGAGATCAAGCTCTTGTCCTAGGTGTCATTGGTAAATATGTTTTCCCATATGGTTGGATCTCTTTTCATTTTAATGCTGTTTTCTTTAGCCATGCAGAAGCTTTTTAATTAATGATGCCCCATTTGTTTATTCTTTGCTTTATGTCCCTTGCTTTAGGAGACATATTTGTGAAGATGTTGCTGCATGGAATGTCTGAGATTTTTCCTGCCAGTGTTTTCCTCTAGGACTTTTATGGTGTTATAACTTATATTTAAGTCTTTTATACACCTTGAATTTTTTGTGTCTGTATGGTGTAACCTGGTGATCAAGTTTCATTTTTTTGCATGTAGCTGTACAGATCTCCCAACACTATTTGTTGAAGAGGCTATTTTTGATCCATTTTATGCTTCTGCCACCTTTGTTGAATATTAATTGATGGTAGAGACTTGGGATTATTTCTGGGCTCTCTGTTCTGTTCCATTGGTCTATGTGCCTGTTTGTAGGCCAGTACCAGGCTGTTTTGATTACAGTGGCCTTGTAATACAGTTTGATAACACGTATTGTGATCCCTCCTGCTCTGTTGCTCTTTCTCAAAATTGCTGCAGCTATTCAGGGTCATTTATGGTTCCATATAAATTTCTGAAATGTTTGTTCTATATCTTTAAAGTATGCCATTGGTACTTTAATAGGGATTGCATTGAATCTATAAATAGCTTTGGGTAGTGTGGCCATTTTGATGATGTTAATTTTTCCAATCCATGAGCATGGTACATGCTTCCATTTGTTTGCATCTTCCTTAATTTCTTTCTTCAGTGTTGTATACTTTTCTGAGTACAGGTCTTTTACCTCCTTGGTTAGGTTTATTCCTAGGTACTTTATTTTTCTTGTTACTATATCAAATGGGATTTTTTTTCCTAATTTCTGTTTCTGATGTTTCATTGTTGGTGTACAAAAATGCCTTTGAGTTCTGAGTGTTGACTTTGTATCCAGCTATTTTGCCAAATTCATTAATTAAGTCAAATAGTTTTTTGGTGGAGTCTATAGGATTTTCTTTGTACACTATCATGTCATCTGCAAACAGTGAAGTTTTGTTTCTTCCTTTGTAATTCAGATGCATTTTATTTCTTTTTCTTGTCTGATTGCTGTGGCTAGGACTTCCAGTACTATGTTGAATAGGAGTGGTGAAAATGGGCATCCTTGTTGGGTTCCTTAACTTCGTGGGAAAGCTCTAAGTTTTTGTACATTGAGTATGATGTTGGCTGTAGGTCTCTCATATATGGCCTTTACTGATATCACATTTTAAAATAAAAACATATAACTTTGTAATGAATATTGATATATGATGGATAGATTTCTCAAATATATTATTTCTCATCCATGTCTAAGTCATTTTATGCTTTTGCATTTCTATTTAAAATTTGAAATCAATGTTTTAAATTCCACCAAGAATACTTGTTAGTGTGTTTATTGCATTTACATGGATTTTGTGGTTCAATTTAAATAGAATTAGCAATATGAAGATATTGACTCTTCCTATCCAAGAACATGGCATATAACTCTATTTACTCAGTTCTTCTTAAGTGACTTTCACTAAAGTTTAGAAATGTTCTCTATAAAAATCATACACATATCTCATTAGATTTATATCTCAATATGTAATATTTTCTTGTCATTTGTTACTATATTTCCTAACACCTTTTTTCTTAAATAGACACACACACACACACACACACACACACACGAGGCTGATTTTTGTATTATTTGAACCCACCAAATCTGCTAAACTCTCATAAATTCTAAAGATTCACCAGTACATTCTATGCATAGTCTTTGTAGACAATAATTCTTCTGAAAGCTCTTTCTTTCCAATCCTTTTATGTTCACAACATTTCCCTTGCCTTACTCTGGGGATTAGGTTACAGTTTTAATGTTTACTAGACCTGGTGACAGTTAATATTGTTTTCTTGTTCTCGGTGTTAAGGATAAAGTATGCAATATTTCATCATTGTTCTCAAAATATCTGACCAGAATTTTTCAATTTTATTACATTATTTTTAAAGAATCACTGAGTTTCTTGTTGCTATGCATTATATATTTATATTCTATTCTATATTTAATAACATAACTGGGTAGAGGAATTTAAAGTTAATAAAAATAAATGACAGTGCAATGTCCAACATAACACTATTCAATATAAGTATTAGCTAGTGCTAGTATTTCTATGTTTTTTCTCTTCTATTTATTTTATTCACATCTCTGTGCTTTCACAAATTATTTGGTCTTTGCATTTATTATTATTTATCCATTTATTTATTTTTTTATCCTTACCTAAGAACATGCTTATTGATTTTAGAGAGAGGGGAAAAGAGGGAGAATGAAGGAAAGAAAAATCAATGCAAGAGAGAAACATCCATCAGTTGTCTCCTGTATGCTCCAACCAACTGAGCCACACTGGCCAGGGCTTATTATTATTTTTAACAAAGGCATGTAAGATTATTATTATTATTCTCAGCTGAAGAACACTTTATCTGTGTCACACTCACTTGTTTTTGAGCCCTGAGTCATATCTGCAAGTGAATTTCTAAAAGGTTCAAATATGTGAAAATCTTCAAGTTATCTCTTTATTAATGATTGTTCAGGGAATCATACTTTGATCATAAAATATGGTGTACTTAACCTTTACCTTCTGAAATTTGCTGAGACTTACTTTATACTTATTACTTAGTCACATTCTGTAAATATCGCATGTGTGCTTGAAAGAGGTGTCCGCAATGTTTAATATACTTCATCAAATTGAGCTTGTTATTTGTGTTGGTCAAATGTTTTCTCTACTTAGAATTTTTGTCTGCTTGATGTGTTATGACAATGTGTTAAAATCTCCCATAATGTTGAAATAGTAATCAAATGTTTCTTGTAGTTCTGTCAATCTTTGTTTTATGTTTGTTGGTGTATATATGTTAACTGCATAAAATTAGTTACATATTCTTTCTTCTTTAGA
Organism: Anoura caudifer; assembly: GCA_004027475.1. NCBI lineage: Eukaryota > Metazoa > Chordata > Mammalia > Chiroptera > Phyllostomidae > Anoura > Anoura caudifer. The sequence goes on from PVKU01002966.1 coordinate 126,543, forward strand.
GTTCTATAAATTTATGGTTTATGGTTATTGGGTTATGGTATTAGTTACATATATGTTTATAATTACCTATTGAATAACAATCTTTAAAGTGTATTGATCATTTTTGTTATCTCTCATACATTTGGATATAGTTTTTGTAGCAAATATCTATTCTATTGTTTGTGATGATACAGCTCTATCAGGTTTTTTTTGGTTGGTTTTACTTGGTTTATCATTTCTACCATTTAAAATTCATTTAAACTTTTACTTGTGTATCAATCACTTTGACAATCTTGCCTTTAAGCTTAAATTTATCATGATGGTCATTATATTTGATATATTTCTTTTATCCTGTGCTTTTTATTTCCCACATTTTAATGATTTTTCTCCTTTTTTGTGTTTTTAAATTATGGGGGTTCTTGTCTTATTTCAATTTTTTACTTTAGTTTTCAGACCTAACTATTCACTGGTCATCCTGAATATGTAACATGTATATATAATTTGATGAAGTATATATCAAATCAGTATCTCACCTGCCCCTGGAATAATAACATTTTTTATTGTTTTATCCCATGGATTATTATTTATACAGTCAATGTTTATGACTGCATATTTTTTTCTAATGATTCTTTCCTGCACTATAGGCATCCTTCATGGGATCCTTTTCTTTAAGCACAGATTTAGACATTATTTTAGTACAGGAATTCTTTATTTATCTATGTCAACACTGTTGACATTTGTGAACAAATAGTCCTTTCTTGGTGGGGGTGACTGTCCTGTACAATATGCTGCATACATACCAGATATTCTTGTCAGGAGAAGAGGCACAAGGAGAGTAACCAACAATTAACTCAAGTTTAAGAAGGACGACTTTGCAGGTGTCTTTAATATTAAACTCTTAACAATTTTTTTCTGAAGGATTTTTCATTTTTCCCTTGCTCTTAAAAGATCTAATTATATACTTGTTGGGTTTACAATTATAGATTGAGGGTTATTTTCTCTCAGCAAGAGAATACATTCCATAAATTTCTGGTTTGTACCACTGCTTTTGGAATTATTTTCATTATTTTAAAGACCCTATGTTTTAGCTGCTTAGGCTTTGGTATCTTTTATCTTGTTGATGATGTAGATTTTTCCTATGATACAAAAATCCAAGTATTGATTTCTTTTTATTTTCCCTACAGAAGATCAATTTTAATTTTTAGTCTAAGTAGTAATACCTTTCAATGCTTCTAGAAACAACCCCAAATATGATGTCTTTAATTATTTCCTACTTATTTTCCTCCATTAACTCCTACTGGTTATCCAACTAGATATATATTACTTCTCACTCTGGTGTCTATAGTTTTTAATCTTTTCTTGAGGCTTTAAATCTCTCTGGTTCAGGAGGCTACTTTCTGGTCATGATTTTCATATCCATGTTCTAGTTTTTTAATTCTCTTTAGCTACACTTATCTGCTGTTTAACACATTTATTAAATTGTCACTTTCAAGTATTACATTTTTAATTTCAATAAGTTCTTTTTGAATATATCAGCCATTTTTAACTTTTCTAGAACTTCATATGTACTCATCTTGCTCTCTTTTCCTTTTAAGAATAGTAATTATAGTTATTTTATTGTTTTTGTCTGATAATTCTTATTCTTAATATATTTGAAAATGTAAATCTTCTACCAGCTTTTTTCTTACTGCTTCTCATTTAGAATTAATTATCCTTATGTGTATACTGTGTTTTTATTGTGTGCTCATACTCAGTAGAGTGTTATTTGTATGAACAGTATGAGGCACTGTGGAAGATTTATATTCTATTCCAAGGAAAAGTAGCTCCTATTATGTCCAGCACTGGAAAGAACTACAAACCTTGGATTATTTTCATGCTGTAATTGGTACTTTGCAGATGAATTAGATAACCATTCCACTAGGAATGGTTAGTGCTTCTGAATCCTTAAGAAAATTTTCAACCCAGCCCCCAGCACTTTTAGCAAGTTTAGGGCAAAAATTCTTTAATGTTGAGTAGAATTTTCTTTTACTTCTGTTGAGTAGATTTTATTGGGAGTACAGTCCTTTGAGGCTCTGCATTCCACCCTATGAGATTCTCAAAGTTTGGTAAGCCCTAGATTTTATCTCTGGTTCCCCACACACTTAGCAAATGTTAAAACTTATGCCCACTATTGACAAGAATCAGTAGATGACCTCAAGATCACTGTCAACTTCAGGTAAGTTACCTTCTGGATTTTTTCTTAGCCTCCTGATGTTGTTGTTTTGTTTTGTTTTTATTTTCTTGACAGCTTAGCAATATAATTAAACATTTTAATAGCAATAAAGACCTTCAATTGTTTTAAAGAGAAAACATTAGAAGGTTTTTCTGATATATGCTAAAAATGGAAGTCAATTTTTTATTTTTAAATAACGCAAATCTAACAATGCCACTTACTTGATTCCTTTAATAAATAAGCATTGACCATGTATTCAATACAGCATTCCAATCACTGTGTTAAGGACTAAAGGTATAATGTGACTAGGAGAGAATCCATTTTTTTAAGTAAATCATTACATTTTCACAGATGAAAAAGGTACTAAACACAAAATTTACACATATAAAAATAACTTTGTATACCAATGAGTGCCATGAAGAAAATTATGTGAGATAGAGTTAATTGCGACAAGATACCTGATTTATCTAAGGACCATTGGACCATTGGCTTTGAAGAATTAAAATATTAACTGAGGACTGAATGATGAAAATTATATACTCGTTGAAAAGTGAAGCATGTTCTAAGCAGAAAGAAAGGAATCTTTTGTGACTTGAATAGCAGTAGCAAAAGTCCTGAGATGCAAATTAGCTTTCATGTTTAACAAAAGAAAAATCACTAATGTAATTAAATACAGAGGATGAAGAGATGATTAGAGAGAGGTAAGTTAAAAAATAAAGGTAAATGATAAATAATTATGTTGATAGTCCAAGGCAAAGGATTTGGATAATCAATGGAATACAGAACCATGGCAGGGCTTGAGGCATGGGAGTGATATGATCTGATTTACACTTCTGAAAGATCCTCCTTGTTGCTGTATAAAAAATGGATTGAAGAGTGCCATATCAACTGTAAGCTGGCATGAATATTTTATCATCCATAAGAGGTCATAGAAAAGCTTGCATTAAGGTTAGAGAAGTGGTGGTGAAAAGGGTTGGTTTCTGATTCACATAGTAAATTAAATATATGAGAAAAACAGATTAAAAGCTGACTCCAAGGATTCTATTTATAGAAATATATAGATAGTTTAAAGGAATTAATCTTTGTGGCATAATAGTTATTTTTTAAATGTTTTAAATTTGAGGTGCCTATTTGATATAACTAATATATCTAGTTAGATATATTAAGGGGACATTTGCATAGTTCAGGACTAGGATGCAATCTAAAATGAAGGTAAAATTTCAGTGTCATCAAAGTTTTGCAGTGTTTTAAATAAATGAATTGAATGAGAATTTCTACAAAGAGAATTAGCATAAGGAAGGGAAAACTAAGGACAAAGAACAGTAATAATTCAGAAATTATTGATCTGCTCTTTTTTCTCAAATCAATTATTGATCTGAGAAAGATAGAAGAAACAAAGATACTGAGGGGAAAAACAGATGGAGGGTATACTTTTCAGATAAATGTTCAAAAAATTAAAGTGAGTCGAGTCAATTAAGTTGCATGATTATTCTAGCAACATCAGCTCTAGTGGTAAACCAAAAAGTGTATATGGGTAATTAGATTAGCAGAGTTGGTGTTTTATTAGGTAATTTGACATCAGTAGAAAGGGGTTAGGTAGTTATGATCTTTGCAAAAGAAGACTTATAGTACTGGATTATGGAATCTAGATATGGAAGCAATTACAGAGAGGAGGGTCACAGGTTGGGAGATTTACTGTGCTCAAAATCTGTTCTGTGGATATGCTGGAGAAGAAGGGATGGAAGGAGAGGGAATGATGGTCAGTGAGAGGAATACTAAAATCCATATATTGAAGGTGGCACAGCTACTAAAGTGATGACAAGATTTAGAGTACGGTTCTACTAAGAGAGTCTGGTGGCTGAGGTGATTGAGATGAATAGGGACATGAAACATAATGGAATTCAATCTGAAAGGCGTAGCACATGGAAGACACTAAAACCCAAAATAGAGAAGAGATCACTGCTGTTTTCAAGAACTAGAGAAACTAAGAGGCCTCATTTGGGGTAGATATTTAGGACAGTGGAAATCTCCAAAACATTGGTGAAGTCAGGAGCTACATGCGACATCATCAATAAATAATACAAATAATCAGGCAAGTTAATAGATGACAATAGAGAGGAGAGGTAAAAAACATTTGATGATGGACTTTCAAGGAGGTGAAGTTTTTGAAGAGGAAGGAGGGAGACAAGAAGCAGCAGTAAAGGGCATACAAGACACCCCCTGCAGTTCCAGATCCCAAGGCACATGAGATCTGAGAGGACATGGAATTTTTTTATAAAATGGGATTCTATTTGATCATAGCAGAGAAACAATATCCTCAGGGAAGAGTGAGGTTTTACTAGGAGAAATTAGGTGAAGGAACCCATAGAAGAGTTTAAGAAGGAAGGAAGTGTCTTTCAGATGCAATGAGAATTCTAAAAGGCACTGTGGAATGGTTCAGGAAGTCAGAAGTAGAAAGAAAAAGAGGACAGGATTTATTAGGGAATGCACAGAGCATTTGGAAGATTTGGAAGATGATCATCATTAAGATGTGAGAGAATCTGAGTAGGTTGGGTTTCTGATGCTGTTGGAGGTGAATGGAACTATAAGGCATGATGGCATTATTGCTGGAAATTGGAGAATACAACAATGATTGAAACCAAGGGGCAGCTCAAGTTTCCATTTGGCTTGTCTACTTGTCCCTTAGAGTACAAGGCAGTGGAGGACCTTTGGTGGCTTGTCATCCTAAACTGATTCTGAGCAATAATTTTTATGAAAGGAAATGCTTAGTGGTATAGTTCTTGTTGTTTTTCAGTCTATACTAAAATAAAGATAAAACTATCAAAATAAAAAATTATTTTCCGTGTGGCAGACCCTTCTGCATGGTGTGGGCTCAGCTCCCACTCCGAGATGCACAGGACCCTCGCCCACAGATAGGTTCCCTGGCAGGTAATCAGATTTGCAATATACCTAAGCTGTTTTGATGTTTGCTCTTTGCTAAAACTCCCTCACCCTGCAAATGCTTACTGTAACTTCCTAAAATCCATGCTGAGCCTTGCAGGGGCCAGTGTTATTGGCTCAACACTTTTGCCATTTCATTTGCTAACATCCTTCTTCTGTAATGTAATGAGGGGCATTGGCTCCTTTGTTGTAACCTGGGGATAGTGAAGGAGAACCATCTTTGAATGTGAGGAGATATTAGAATAAAGTCATGTCATAGCAGAGGCTGTGGCTTTTGCTCCTCTTGAGAGAAAAGCCATGCTGTCGTCCCTATTCCTCCACCAGACTTGGTAGTCTGTGTGTATGTTTTAATTCATCCATAATGACACAGACATTGCTGGCCGGTGTCTGCATCATTTCTGCACCTTTTATAACTATTAATATTATATGGCCACCATGCTTTGAAGAATGTAGATTTCCACACACCCTATCATATTCATCACAGTTCTGAGGCAGCAAATTCCAGGAGACTACAGGAGAGTAAGGAGACCAGTTAACGAGAAAAGTACGTAAAGAAATGAAGGTGGCTCTCTGCATTTTACATTTTAATTAAATTGAAATAAAGGAAATTAATTGGGATCTAAGTAGCAAAACATGTGAATCTTGAATCATTGCATAACAAGAAGTAGAGGGAGAACTTATAAAAGGCTTTCTTAGAAACAACTCAAAAATGAGTTGCTTGCAGATAAAATAGTTTAGAGATGGCTCCTTTTTCTAGCTTGCAATAGTCTCAGTGACATTTGAAATATTTTTCTTTCATCATTTTTTAGACAAATATAAGAACACACACTCCAATTTTTCAAATGATGAATTCAGTTTTCAATAATTAACTTTATTTAGTGCTGGTAAATATAACTTTTTTATCAAAAGACATAGATAATAAATATAGTAATGAGTTGCATTTAAAATTTTGTGTTGTCAATATTAAAATCCAAATGACTTTCAAAAATCTTAAGTATAGATAAGACTTTTTCTAATTTGTATGTAAGACAAACACTTGATTATAACTTTGGATTTATTCAATATACCTATAATAAAAATAAGAATTTTGTTTGTTTAATTTTTACTTTTAGGAGAGATAAGGAAATGAAAGAACACAAATATAATTTGGCATGACTTATATGATCTGAGAACATTTTAAGACTAATTTAAATTATGTTCTTACAGGATTTAAAGGAAAAATATGAAAGATTTAAGAGATTAGACTATGTATCAAAATTGTAAGCAAATCCGAAGACTTTTTTCCATTTTTCATAATGCTTTTCTAGAAAAATTTAATAGAAGTACACTTTCAAAGATAATCACAGCTGATAAAAAATATGAATTATCTGTGACCTGAAAAAAAGAAGGGGTGAAAAATTAGAAGGAGAAATTGAGCAATTTTTTTATGTTCTGTCCATAATTAAGACTGATATAAAAAATATCTAACTTTTGCAAATCTGAACTGGTCATAGCTGGGGCCCTGTCATGACAGCTGCAATCCCTTAATTGCTGGGTGTTCTTTTAAAAAGACTGAGGAACCAGATCATGCAGAAAAAGGGCATTTAGGGGCCTTAGGCTGAGTATTTTCTGGTTGACAAATAACCGTTTTCAATGTTTAGCAGCAGGTATGTATATTCTACTCCACAGTGGCTGGAAAACTGTATTGTCCTTTGCCACTTAACACCTTTCCATAAAAAGGTGCTATATACTATATACAAAATAAACCATACTTTTAAGAATGTTATATGGATAATTATATGGATGCTATTTAATGTATATGGAATAACTAATAGTCTGCCCCCAAACCAATTTATTACCCAAAGTTTTTGGTACATCCCTTATTTTTCTTCTTTTTTGCCTCATGTTTTTCTTACCAATTGTCATGATATAGTAGGGTGCGCTGGGGAAAGCATGAATTAGAATTAGACTTCTATTCACATCCCACTTTCACTATAAACAAATTATGTAATTTTTGCCAAATTATTTAACTTCTCTATAATTCAATGTTATCCTCCATGAAATAAGGCTCATGAAATTTGGAGGCAAAGACTAGGAGACATCCAGCACAGTATCTGGTACAGAGCAGTTACCCAAAAAATGGGAACTATGTTACTGATTTGAGAATTAGATTACTAAGGCAGGTATTTTTCACCATGGGGTTGGGCTTTAGGATCTCAAAGAATCCCAGAAAATGACATGTAAAACTGGTTATTTGTGCATAAACACTCCTCTGGTGGAAGGGTCTGTAATATTTGTAAGATTCTTAAAAGGATGTTTTGAATTTAAAGCAGTTAAGAGAAAAAGTGGTTGAAGAAAAGTTGGCAGAAAGAGAAGAGGAAATGGCATGGAAAGAGAAAAGATGAACAGGGAGTTAGAACAACAATTAAACAGGAATTGTATCAGAACTTTAAACGGAACCAATTTGCTGAGAATTTTCAGAGAGAGGAGACCATAGCATTGGCATGGTTTTAAAGAGAAGGGAGAGCTGGCAGAAATGAGTAGACAAGGTTAGACAGAATCAGGAAAGCCAAGGTGAAAACGCTGCAGTTTGTGATGGGGTCCACAGTAAGGGCAGTGGTTCTTAAGGTTCCTGGGAAGCTATTTTAAAATTGTTTCTGTTTTATCTTTCTTTTTTACTCAAAAGCATTTATGCAGTTCAGTTGACTCTGTTACGTGTTTTACATTGATATTTCTTGTCCATTTTGAGACATTTAATTCATCTCATTACTGTCATATTACCATATTGTCTGATATTAACTATTCTCAATAACTTTAATTAGGGCTTGATGAAGCTTATTTAAGGAAGTCTTCTCTAAACAGGTTAAATGTTTAAATTTGGATTTCAATTTCTATTCCCTCTGACAATTGATCATTTGATTCTCTTGAACATTTTCAGAAAGGGCAAAAATGTTAGTGATGGTTTTCTAGAAGAGTAAACTAATCAACTCTCTATGAAAAAGGAGAACAGTGATAATCAAAATTATGTGTTACTCTGAGAATGTAAATAAGAGAAATTCTATTTGAATTTATTGTCATTAGTAAATCATCAAAAATTGTCATCAAAACATAACTTAGGATAACACTAAATGTAAAAAGAAAACAGGAATGTTGATGGAACTATAGCAAGCATGAAATCTGCAAATGTAAATTTCCCCCAAATATTAAATTAAGCTATATGAGGAAACTTGAAATCAATACGCTTGTTGAATATGTTAAAAATGAGTATTCAACAACCACCTACTTCAAGTTTACTCTGTCCTGAGCACAGAGCTTATAGGAGTCATGTTTTAACTTCACAATAACTCATTTACTGACTTTACAAATGAAAAAATGGCAGCACGGAAGGTTATGTATGACTTCCCAAGGCTGTACAACCATAAATACTATTTGCCAAGGGCCTGCCATGTACTAGAACTTTTCATCTACTATCTTCATCCTCATAAACACAATGTAGGAGAAGTGTTATTGTTATTATTCATCTTCACAAATGACAGCTAAGGTCAAGATAAGTTAAATAACTTGGTTATGTAGATAAAACAGAGATATAAAAGTAAGAAGAACCCATGTCTCTTGACTTCAAATTCAATTCTCTTCTACTTTGTCATATCTGTTCATTACTTATTCTCAGAACAATATTTATTGTGTACCTAATATTTGCTAGGCATTTTGTTGACCACTGTACATATGATTATGATAAACAAAGGAATCATAGTCTTTTTCTAATGCAGTTTACAGAATATTAGGATAAACAGATTTTATTTTATTTTTTTATTAATTTATTTTTTAGAGAGAAGGGAAGGGAGGGAGAAAGAAAGGGAGAGAAACGTTGATGGATTGCCTCTCGCACACCCCCAACTAGAGACCTGGCCTGAAATCCAGGCATGTTCCGTGACTTGAATCGAACCAGAGACCTTCAGTTCACAGGACAACACCCAGCCCCTGAGCCACACCAGTCAGGGTGAAACAGATTTGAAATAAGCAAGCAAACAAGAACTATAAAGAAAAGAGAACAACTTAGCAAAGAAAGGAGGTGATTAGAGAGGACCTCTATAAGAATCAGTTGTGAACAGAGAAAGTGTGCCCTGGCTGGATAGAAGAGCATATGGAAAGGCGCTGAGACAGGGAAGAGGCTGGGTTTATTAGTTCTGGTTAATAATGGTCAGAGACTTTCTTTGTATAAAGGATAATATGTGCTTATATTAGAATCACATAAATGTGTTTACTAACAGGTTTATTTCATAGTAAGAAAAAATACAGCTATGCTTTAAAAATGGGAGTTTTATACAAGAATCCCTCTTTCTAGCAGTGATACACTATAGCTGCTCAGCACTTTTAGAGAAATCATATGCTTTCTAAATTTCCATAGTCTGTCCCTGAATGTTTCCCATTTTTCTTATCTACAATCATTTGAATCTGAAACCCTTGAACTCGATTATTAACCATCTCTAACATTCAGTATTTCTTTTAAGCTGAATCTAGCCTAACAAACCACTGCATTTTTTCCCATTTACCTACCCACTCTTTCGGTGGGTGCTCCACAATGAACATCCCACAGGCTTCCCCATGAAGTGCTCTGCTCATTTATCAGTTTTCTTCTGTATCACGAAACATGCCAACCAAGATACAGTGTCCTCCTAACAGGCCTAGACAGTCTCAGAAAAACGGGAAGCAGAAGAGATGATTTCTGACTCTTATGCTAGTCTTTCTTTCCTCATCATATTTACTACAGCAATGTCCTTTCCCTTTGCTACCTATACCCAATATACTTTCCACCTATGATTTCTTTTTCCATATAAATAATGGGTCTGCATGCAAGGAAAAGCCAAGCAAAGAACAACAGCCAGACTAGGTTCAAAAGACCCACTTCTGAATGTTCACTCTTCATTTCCGAATATTTCATATGAAATATATAAAATATAATTTATATAGTATATGTATATTAAATAATGTATATAACAGTATGTAAAGATAATCTATAATTTTTTATAAAATAAAATATAATATGTAAAGTAGCCTATACAGAATATAACAGACTGTATATAGAGTTTGGATTATAAAACTCTAATAAATGTTATATTCTATATGGACTATTTTATATGTATTATATGTACACTTCATATAGAGGTTTTTTATTAAAACAGTGACACTAGGTTGCGTGAAAACTTGAGTCAGTGTATTTATTTTTTGAGTTTCTGTTTCTGCAGAGAAATTTGTCAATACTTTTCAGCTACTGTCTTTATCCTCATAACCACAATGTGAGAGAAGCCTTATTGTTATTATTCATATTTACAAATGACGACTAACATCAAGATAAGTAACTTAGTTATATAGATAGAAGACATAGTAGTAAGAAGAACTTGTCTCTTGACCTCAAATTTAATTGTCTTCTAACAAAACAGGCATCATTTTAGACTTTCTAGAGTATATTTACAAAAGATAAAACTATCCACACATTTCTACTTTCAAGAAGGATAATTAAAGACATTAAGACCTCATATTTCAATAACTATAAACACAATACAATAGAACCATTTTTGAAGGGTTTGCCACATAATGTTATTTTAAGCAATTATAGACATGTACACTTGTATCTTTTTTGTCTTTTTCCATGTGCTATATTGTTTTTAAGCCAAATACTGTATCAAAAAGTATTTCTATTAAGAAATATACTATAGTTGCTAATAATATAAGAACTAAAGTCAAATATTTATTGGAAACTGTGTCAAACTCTATACTAAGAATTTACATGTAGTATTTCAGTAGTAATCACAATTACCCTATGAACTAATGTTATTAACATCATTTCACAGATGAAGCCTTAGATTATCCAAGGTTTCACAGCAAAGAGATGGCAGGGATGGGATTATAACTTAATATATTGGGCCTTTATGACTTTGAATCCTGGAGATTTAAAAATATGAAATTTCTTCAATTCCTATTGAGTTCATCAGACTACTTGTATAAATATACAGTGTGGCACAAAAGTAGGTTTACAGTTGTAAGTACATGGAACACAGAGTTTATTCTTACATTATTTAATAATTATTGTATTATTTTCCATAGAAACAACTATAAATCTACTTCTGCCTCCCCCTGTATAAACAACTGGCACATGGATTTAGCTTACATAGCTTTACTAGGTCTGACATGCTACCTTCTAAACCCAGAACTTTGGGCATTGCATTTGCCTGAAATCTATTAAAATAAGGTTAATACCTCTGCTGTTGGAGTCAAGCTTGTCTCTTAAGTCTCAGTTTCTTTCAAATGAAATAACACTGTAATTTGGTTTTAGTGAGGATTAAAATGAGATAAAATAAAGGCCTTGGCACACAAGAATCACTCAATGGTATCTGCAGCTACATTAATTCCAAAGACACAATGCAAGGTGCTACCTCAACCCAGACTCCCTGATATCTATCTTTCTTTAAATATTCCATATAAAGGGACTTAAAACAATGTGAATTTGTATGGAGGAAATCAATTTTTGATATATGATCATTGTTATAAAACTGAGATTTCAAAATGCCTCAAATGGTCTAGATCCTTTATAAGATATTTTATTGAATATATTTTATTTAATCCTCATAACATGTTTGCTAAGTGGTGTTATTATTTTATCCATTTTTGAAGATGAGAAGTTGAAGGCTTAGAAATTTAAGAGTTTTCCCCAGGAATACAAAGCTAGTGTATGGTTTGAGACCTAACTCAGATAAATTGTAACATCTCATCTCTTTCCACCAACCACACTGAAAGCTTAAAATACACTGCTTTTGAGTTTTCCTAATTAAAATTGGAGATAACTATGAAGTGTTAGGAAGCAAAACGTTTCTTTTGCTTAAGATTCTATAAAAAATGTTATATGTTACACTCAGGCATTTCTCTACTACATTTTATCGCATTCATATTTGAGAATTGATTTTGAGCATACAGAAGAAAGGCCATAGTTTACTTTTTAATAAATAAAAAAATTGTCAATATGCATTTGGACAATGTTTTTCTCTGAAAATTTTCCAAAATTTAGCAGTTCTTTAGTATGATGGCATGCACTTTTCTAGATAATAAGTAATTATTAATATATTTAATATGCTATTTATGGTATGGTTCTTTTTAGAATTTCTGGGTGAAAAAGTATGACTTTAATTATATATTGTATCTACCTGTTAACTGACAGAGCTTGGTTAAGTTTTCACAGGCTTCTCTGTTTAGTTATACACTCATTCATTGAATATTGATGGTGCTTCCTACGTGACAGGTGTCAGGCTAAGAGAATGAACCAAAGAGCATACATGGCCCTGCTCTGGTGTAACTGAGAGCCCTATAGGGGACACAGGTGTCACAGAAATGAAAATTGGCAACACAAATAAGTTCCATGATAGAGAGATTCATGGTGTTGTGAGAGAGCCTGACAAGATCATTTAATCTTGTGTGGAGGTTTGAGATGGCTTTGCTCACGAGATGACATTTGAACTTAGGTCTGAAGAATGAATGAGTTGATCAAGCAAAGAAGGAAGAATGGGTTCCTTTCATGACAGCAGTATATGCCAGGTCTTCTTATGACTTCATTCATACTGAATAGATATCATATGTTGAAACATAACTCTCAAGAATATAACTGAACCCCGGGTTCTAAATTATGAAAAAGGCCCACTATAGAATTATAAATGAGCAGCAAAGTCATAAAAAGTCTTTGCTTCCTACATATCTTTATACACACACAAATGACTTTTACCATACTATTATAGAAACAACGATAAAGCATTTCCTTGACATATAAGACAACTATACTGCATGCTTTACAATTGTGGAGAAATGTGTACAAGCATTAACCTTGGGGAATTCATTAAAGGCTGCAGAAATTACTACAGTGTGCCAGGAATTGTGCTTGGCTTTAGAGATTCAAAATAACATAAGATAATGCCTAATAAATTAGGAATAAATTATCTTATATGAGTAAGCATGCAATTGAAAAACCCTGTGTCACTAACATAAAAATATATTGCTCTATTGTATGATTGTATAGATGAATGTGAACATAGCTATGTTTAATTATGCTCTGTTACTGACCCAACAAAGAGATAGTGCAGAATCCTTTTTAATTTGAAGTAAATAACCACTGAAAATCCCATCTCTCCCTCTCCATCCCCTTTTTCTCTGTTGTACATGTAATCGATGGCAGAACTAGGAGATTAAGACCCAGTATTTGTTCTCTGGTCCTGCTATTGTCTCAATGAGTTTTCATGGGGAACCTTCTCCCGTACCAGTGCCAAGAACCAGCAAACACACACTGTGCTGCTATGCACAGGCATATGACTTTGCAGGAGAGTTAATATTTAAATGGCTTCAAAATAATAAGGGAATATTTTAGAAATCCATTGAAAGCTAAGTAGTACTAGACAGTTGTTATTATAAATCTAAAAGTAAAAATTATTTTCATTACCCTGGCATACTTTTGTTCTCCAACAATTTACCATTTGTGTAGAGTTGAGTATTTCTTGAAACAAAAAACCTTGTGACATAATTATTCAGATATAATCTCTAAGAAATCTTCTGCATACAAAAAAAGGCTTTGGTACTTTTTATTTCAAAATCTACTCATGCGTAACAAAGAAAATGCTCTTCCTCTGAGGAGTTTTTGTCATGAATAGGTTAGGAAAAGAAACACTCAGGTGGATTTATTTAATAATTGATAGTGGAAATAGAGTCCTAATGAAATTTCCATCTTCCTGAAACATGAACTCTTTATTACTTTTTGTTATTACCTAACACTGATGTGTGCAGTTATCTGACATAGCCCAGCTGGAACTTCTATTAGTAATATAAATTATCTGTGTTGGGAGTTTTTTTCAAGTCCTAATCTATCTCTGTTAATTGCAAATAAAACCACATAAGCAGTGGGGAAGAAACAAATTACCAAGCTAGAGACATGTGTCTTGTTCAATACCTTATAAATTAAATGAATATTTGCTTTTTAGTTTCAGAAACCAGTACTATTAATAGTAATATTTCATTGAAACAGATTATGTATTCTTGTGGGTGTTCTGTGGAGTCATCTAAATTTCAAGCCATTTTCTTGAAAGTGTTTAAATTTACACTTTTATTAAAACTTTCCAAAATTATCATTTGTAGAATTGCAATATTTGAAAAGGATTCTCAAATGTTAAGGCTATTCCCATTCCAATATTTGTTTATTTTATAAATACAAAGATACTCAAGCCCAGAAAGAAATGAACTTCAATTGCCTAATGTTCTAGAATTGCCAAATCAAAGACTATGAAAATAAGCAGTGTCCTTAGAAGCCCGTATCTCAATGAAGTAACAACCTCCATGATCGACAAGTAAAATCATCTGTCATCTGCTGGAAATCTGCCAAGGACAAGGAACTCCAAAGTGCTCCTAAATTGTGCACTCTATTGTTGAACAATGCTATTTTTAACTTTTACTTATTGGCCCCTATTCTGCCCTCTGAAATCACACGAATTATTTTGTTTTATCCACAACTGTCTTTCAGTTCTGACTGCAGCACCGGTGACCCTTTGGAAATCTCTCTTGTCCATTCTTAACACTTTTTCCCAGTCTTCATATGAACTTTCCTTCAAACTTTAAATCTGCTGTTTCTTTCTTTGAGGATTTTATTCTATTAATTCCCTTTCAAAAATGTGATATCAAGAGTAGAACACTATAGTAACTTGATTTTGAACTTACTGGACACAATAGAGTTCATTGTGGACACAAAAATTTATATAATCATAATTATATGAATTGTATAATATAACAATATTGTGATACTATAATTATTTTTAGTGTTATCTTATTTGTAGCATTTCTTTAAAGCTGATGTTAGATACCTTAAAGTCTTATCACTAATGATACTATCCACATTATAAGCATATTTTATAAAATTCATTTTATTTTTCTGGGGGTTTGAAACATTTGCAATGAGTTAGAAAGGATAAATTTAGAAACAGTAAGCAATTAATGCCATTAAGGATTGTAGTACTTTAATATAATTGAAATCACTCTATAGCAATGAATAAAGTAGCAATTATACAATTTCCTCAGTCCAGGAAAACAGAGCCTTTTTAAGGGCTAGATTATTGAAGATTCCTTCCTAACAAGTAGGTCAGACATCAGCTGGAAACATCTTGAAGCATGTTAAACATTCGGTACCATTATGTAAAGACACTGCTGCTAAGGAAACCATGCATTTCTAAAGAAGATGCCAATACTTATTAGCATGTTATTTACAAATGATTACTCTTTCCTCATTAAAGAATAAAAAATAAATAAAATTAATTGAGTGCTTACTTTATGCCAGTCACTGTACTAAGTACTCTTCATGTATTATCTCTTCTATTTCTTAAAATGTCTTAAATTATATAGCACCATTAAACCCATTTACAGATGAGGAAAGATAAAGTTTATAGAAAATAATTTGCCATAATTCCAGTTAGTGATAAGGACAGGACTTGAACTAGGTATGTCTAACACTCAAACTCTTATCTACTTTGTATCATTCATTCATTACTTAGTTACTTAATTAATTAAAGCAAATCTAGCCACTAGTATTAACAAGGTTCAAAACATGTTAATATAACTGGTAAATGCTGGATCTTACATGCAAGACTTCTGAACTTCTGACCCCAAGACCAATGGCTCTTTTGTGCTGCTGGGGCAAGTTGAGACCCAAGTTCTAAACTACATATCACATTTAGCTCTATTTGGACTGCATATTTTGGAATTCAGAGCAACCAACATATAGTTTGGCCTCTATTTCTCCCCCTATAACTTAAGCTAAAGAGCACAGTTTCCCACTGTGGTGTTTCTAATGGCAGAGAAGAGTGAAAATGTGTCCTTGTAATGTAATTGGAAAAGTCCCTTTCACAAGTTCTGTTTCCAAGTTAAAATTTAATGCAAATTTTATATCTCACTACACAATATATAATTGCTTTATTTCTATGTGTTTTTAAATCCAGTTTCTTAAACAAATGGAAGTCTTGGAAAGAAACAGCATGTGGTTTTTTATGCCCTGGTTACTGCCATGTAACCATAGGATGTGCATAACTCAGTTTGAGAATAAAGGTGGTAAGAAGTTCATTCAAAATTTATCAACTCATTCATTAAAAAAAATACTTGTTAAGTACCCATTCTATGCAAAGATAATACAGACAGGATATGGAGATAAATAATACATACTATCTGTCCAAGAAAATCATAACAGGGGAGACAGCCTACCAAATAATTCTAACATTTACCAACCCTCTCTTAGTGAATACTGTTACAGTAAGTCTTAGAGTTGTTAATAAATTATTAACACATTCTTTTTATCTAGCTTTGTTTCAAAAACTTCTGTGGGCCATTTCCAGGCAGTGAATAAGTTCTGATGCCACAGAGGTAAAATGCCACTTCTCACTTGCTCTCTTACTTAGGTTCTCTCTGGGTTTTTGCTTTGACTGTGTCTCTTATAAGCATCTTTATATAGGAGAGTAGATGTCTGAGACAGCAGGTTAAGTAAAACTTTTGCATTACAGCATTTCATATTCAATGTGTTCAATGTCACTTAGTTATGACATCATTTTCCATTTATCTTTCCATCATTATTATATTCATTGATTATTAATACCCAATCCTTCTAATTGATCAATATTAAGGAGTCCCACTGTTATCCTCAACTAGATCACTCCTTTTTTAGTGGTCTCATCTATCTTTACCATCCTATCATGAAATTTCAAGGTCATTGCCTATTTTGGATTGCTTCCAATGTATTGTTAGGATTCTTTATGTGGTTTCTCAAAGTTCTTTTAAATAGTTAAGCTATTTTTACTCCTTTAAAACTGTTACATTTACGATCTATGTAGTCTCAAAAGCTCACAAAAGCATTAAATGAGCACTCATAAACACAAATAGTTTTTATAATTTTATATATTATTACATTCAAAAACATATAAAGCATATTAATAACATGTATTGAATTCCTGGCCTAGTGTTAGCAATATTGTATAAATAAATGTCAGAAATACATGGAGATTTTATAAACACCAACCCTAACATCACTTGTTGATAACATTTATAAATCAATATTTATGATATTGAAGTGGTTGTTGTAAGTTTCATTGTTAACTGGCAAAGATGGCATCTGAAAACCATACCAGCTCAAACCTGGAAAAACATGACTGATGATTTTACATGTATAGAAAAGCAAGGCAATGTGAAATAGCTGCTTGATAAAGTTATAAGCAACTTATTAAAGAAGCCTATAAGATTATTTTTCCACATGAAAGAATTTATGTAGGTTTAACGGAGAAGGTAGCATTTTAACTGAACGTAAAGTAGAGGTGAGTAAACTTTTCCTGTGAAGGGTCCTCTTTAAAGCTCTGTGGACCAAGAGGGAAAATTGAGGATACTATATAGGGCATATATATAACAATTTCAAAAGCAACTTTTTAATGCAATTTTCAGCTTGTGGACTAGCCAAAAAAGAAGGGAGGAAGGAAGAGGGAGGGTGGGAGGAAGAAGCAAAGAAAAGAAGGTAGGTGAAAGACCACATTTAGCTTCAGGCAAGTTTTTTGACCCCTGACTGAAAGTATCCTGAGATTTTAAATCATAAATTGGAGGGAAAGAATGATCTGGCCTGAGAAAAAGCAAAAGCGCAGAGATGTGTTTTCTTTAAGTGTGAACAGGGAGAGAAGAAAGTATTGCTAAAGCTGTAAATATATTAGAGACTAGATCATGGAGGGCTTAACATAGTATGTTTAAGTTTAGTTTATGGGAAAACTGTAAGTTTATAATAGGTAATTTATTAGTAGAATTTATTGAATACTTAGGATGGGTCAATTACATGCTGTCTGGAATTTGACTCCAGACTTTATATTCTAACCTCTAAGATATGCTCAATATGAACTCCCTGATTTAGCACTTGTTTCTTCAATGACTGCTACAAGCTAATTAAGAATATGATGATACATATTAACACAGTTCTCATTCATCAGTTGTTTATTGTCTTATATATTATAAACCATGAAAATGATATCAGTATGAAGAATTTGTACATTATGACAACAAAATTTAGAAATGAACCATCATAGATTTACAAAGAAAATCATCATACCGTGAAAGCCTCATATGTAATAATAGTTACAGTGTTTTACTATATAAATTATGTATGACTATCCCTTTAAAAAAAGCACTTAAATACTCACACACACACAAATACATACATGCTTGTCAGAGTCCCAGTCGAGAAGGGAGTTTGCTAAGGAGCCTGGAACAAAGTCAAGAAACTGCAATTCTATCAGCAGCTTGGGCCAGGACTTCCTTAAGTAATTCACATGGTACCATGTGACATCCAATAGATACATACACTGAGATTCTCCATTTTTATTTGGGGCCAGGAGCCTCTTGACTCTGAGAAAGCATGATGGAAGTCCCTCTGTATTTATTCATGCATGTTTTGCTCCATTCATTGAATTGACAACACTAATCATTGTCCACCTGGATCACACTAATGGCATATCTTTTTATTAAACCCCTAGATGTTTCACAGTGTTTAGAAACCACTCATTTATGTCTTTCTAGAATTAAATGTGCTCATTAACCTTGGAAAAATAAATGCTTCATGTGAGTTGAAAGGTCAAATTCTCATATTGGTGTCAACATAAAAACTTTCCCTGAAAATATACATTCTCTTGGAGTTACCAGAAACTCTTAACGTGACCTTATTTAATAAAGAGGACAGAGAGCTGGAAGCACCCAACACTGTTGCACATTCTAACCACCTTCAATGCATAATGAAAATTTACAAATTGACTTAGATCTTTTGTAAGGGAAGTCACTCTCTAGGAGATAAAGTGTGTTTTCTAAGATTTCACCCATCTGAAAATAGCAATGTCCTCTTTAAGTTTCCTAAGTCATATCTAAGTCATAGATATGAATAGAGTCGAACTAGTATAACACGTGCTCATTAAAACTGCCATAGAGTTGTTCCCCTGTTCCATGGGGAAATTAAAAATAATACAGATTATTAAAACATTTCAATAACCATAACTCAATCAAGCAGAGGCAGTACATAGTAACACCATAGGGATTCTTGTTAAAATAAATTTCTCAGACATAGATTGGTTCTGCTAAAACATAGCAGAAAACTTCTACTAGTAGAGGCCACACATGAAATATGAGTAGGCAAACTGGTAAAAATTTTTAGAAATTAGTGTATTAACACCTCAAAATATATATACAAGTTTTGTCCAGAAGGTATCCAGCCACGTAATATGAAAAATAGAGACATTTATTGAAGAAGACACAAGATGCAAGAAACATTGTACATGAGGCCATGATGCCTCAGTCCCCTTGGGACCTCACACAGTTCTCCCAGTCACCATCAGCTACCCTGTCATATTTTCCTGAATCTCATCAACAGTCTGAAATCTCTTCCCTTTCAAAGGTGATTTTAGTTTTGGGAAAAGCCAGAAGTCACAGGGCACCAAGTCCAGGCTGCAGTGGAGCTGAGTCACCTGGCTGATTTCATGTTTTGCCAAAAAGCCCCAGATAAGATGTAATGCATGATCAGGTGCGTTGTTATGATGAAGCCACCAATCACCAGTTGTCCATAGCTGTGGCCTTCCGAATCATTGGAATAGTTTCCACAGAGGAATGTTCAGGCTTAAGACAAAATTGCATGCAGATTCATTGCTGTACTTACTGTCATTTTGAATGTGATAGCCACACAGTACACATGCTCACTCAGTGGCATCTATCACCCCACTGACTAGTACAGTGAAGTCATCATTGTTCACACATGCAAATTCCAGTCCACTCTCCTTGATTTCTAAGTTACATCAATGTCATGCAAACTGCTGCTATATTAACAATGGCTGGACATTTTCTGGACAGACCTCATATATCAACCAATTTATACATATAAGATTATTATTTTTCTTATAAGCCCCCAGTAGCTAAGGTAGGAGCTCTTAGCCTGAAGGCCAAGGGAACAGGCTTAAACAAGATGGAGTTAGAGAGACCTAGCCTTTCAGTCTATTACCTAACTAAGGTGAAAAAATATTTCCTGGGGCATTCTTTTTGCAAATACTTTCTGCTGAATTGTTGAATATGATGTCTAAAACAAAATCAATAGTCTGAATGATCACTGGTTAAGGATACTCTGAGCCAGCTGGCTGCCCTGTTTGATACAATAAATTTGGAAGGTAAGCTGGTTTAGCATTATTTGATAAAGATCACCATGAAAACACTGTGAGGGCAGTTCTTAGAGTTATTAAAATATTTCAAAGGAAAAAGTCCATTAACTCAGGGGTTTCTATTAGTAATAGCTAGGGTTTTGCACAGTTTCAGATTTTAATTGCATACATAATTTTTTCTCTCATTGCACTCCATAAATTATTTTTTAATTCTCAAACAATAATCATTCTTTCATCTGAAATTTCCCCAAATGCCCATAATTTGAGCACTATGTTTTGCCTTGTTAAATTATTTCAGCATAACAGTAAACACATATTGAAATCTCGGATTTGTTACTGCTTTTCCATTTACTTAGGGCTACTCCAACCTCTAGGTTATTTACCCTTCATTTTACTGCAATAGCAAGAAAATAGTTGCCTGCTGTTGTGGATTTTAAGTTAAGCCAATGTCACTGTAGTCCTAAAGCACATCTGTGGCTTCCAATGAATGTGTGTAGATGGTGTAATTGTTTCTGCTGCCATGTCTCTAGGAGTTACGGAAGTGTGACACGAATGAAAGGGGCATTCTGGCAGTAGAAATGATCCTGCCCACATAATTAAAATATTGACAACAATATACCGCTTCATGAGCCCACATGCATGTTATACCTTTTCTTGTGAAAACATAGTATATAGCTAAGTTGGGAATCTTTCAGTTAACTGCATAATTCAAAAATGTATGTTGTATGCCTATTGTACATAAGACATTACAAGGGTCATGATGGATACAGAGGAAGATTCAGAGATAAAGTTAAACATAAGGGCCTTATAATCAATTTGTTTAAAAAAAACCTATGCACCACTGCCAACAAGAGACCCACCTCAGACAAAATGACCTACACAGACTATACATGAAAGCATGGAAAAATATGCCAAGCAAATGGACAGGAAAAAAAAAGGTGGGGTAGCAATACTTATATCAGACAAAATAGACTTCAAAACAAAAGCCATAAAAAGAGACACTGAAGGACACTTCATAATACTCAAGGGAAGAATCCATCAAGAAGTCATAAACATTGTAAACATATGTGCAGCCAACTTAGGAGCACACAAATATATAAGGAAAATCTTGGAGGGCTTCCAGAAAGATGTAGACAACAACACACTTATACTAGGGGAATTTAACACCCCGCTGTCAAAAATGGATAGATCTTCCAGACAAAATATCAACAAAGATATTGTGGCATTGAACAATGCCCTAGATCAAATGAACTTCATTGATATACATAGAACCTTTCAGCCCAAAGAAGCAAAATACACATTCTTTTCACATGCATATAGAACAGTTTTAAAGATAGGCCACATAGCAGGACACAAAACAAGCCTCAACAAATTCAAGAAAATTGAAATCATATCAAGCATTCTCTCAGACCACAAGGGCCTGAAGCTAGAAACCAACCTCAAGGGAAAAAGAAAAATATGCAAATTCATGGAGATTGAATAGCATGCTATTGAACAATGAATGGGTTAATAAAGAGATCATGGAAGAAATCAAAACATTTGTGTGAACAAATGAAAATAAGCACATAAGAGTCCAAAACTTATAGGACACAGCAAAGGCAGTCCTGAGAGGGAAGTTGATAACAATACAGGCCTACCTAAAAAAGACATAAACATTTCAAATAAACAACCTAACCATATATCTACAAGAACTGGAGGAACAACAACAAAGCCCAGAGTGAGTAGAAGGAAGGAAATAACCAAGATCACAGAAGAATTAAACAACAGAGACTAAAAGAACAATCCAAAGGATCAATAAATACAAGAGTTGGTTCTTTGAAATGATAAACAAAATTGACAAGCATACTCATCAATAAAAACAAAAGAGAGAGGACCCAAACAAACACAATCAGAAATGAAAAAGGTGAGATTACAACTGATACCACAGAAATACAAAGGATTGTAAGAAATCATTGCAAACAACTATATGCCAAAAAATCTGAAATCCTAGGTGAAATGGACAAATTTCTAGGAAAATATAATCTAAAACTGAATGAAGAAGAAACAGAAAGCCTGAACCAATAACAACTGATAAAATCAAGGCAGTAATCAAAAAACTCCCAACACACAAAAATGCTGGACTGGATGGTTTCATAGGAGAATTTTATAAAACATTTAAGGAAGTGCTAACCCCTATCCCTCTCAGACTATTTCAAAACATCCAAGAAGAGGGAAGACTCCCAAACTCTTTTTATGAAGCTAGCATCATGCCAATTCAAAAACTAGATATAGACACAGCAAAGAAAGAAAACTACAGGCCAATATCACTGATTAACACAGATGCTAAAATCCTAAACAAAATATTGGCATACCACATCCAGCAATACATTAAAAAGATCATACACCATGATCTAGTGGGATTCATCCCCAGGATGCAAGGATGGTACAATGTATGCAAAACAATAAATGTAAAACATCACATAAACAAAAGTAAAGATAAGTATCACATGATTGTATCAGTAGATGTGGAAGGTACAGCACCCATTTATGATAAAAACCCTCAGCAAAGTGGGAGTAGCAGGAGCATACCTCAATGTAATAGAGGCTGTATATGAGAGACCTACAGCCAACATCATACTCAATGGTCAAAAACTAAAAGCTTTCCCACCAAGATCAGGAACAAGGCAAGGATGTACACTTACACCACTTCTATTCAACATAATATTAGAAGTCCCATCCACAGTGATCAGACAAGAAAGAGAAATAAAAGGCATCCAAATTAGAAAGGAAGAATTAAAACTTTCATTGTTTGTAGATGATATGATAGTTACATAGAAAATGCTATGGACTCCACACAAAAACTACTTGACCTAATAAGTGAATTTGGCAAAACAGCAGGATTCAAAGTCAATATTCAGAAATTGAAGGCATTTTTATACACCAACAATGAAATATCAGAACAGAAATCAGGAAAAAATCCCACTTGCTAAAGTAACAAGAAAAATAAAGTACCTAGGAATAAACCTAACCAAGGAGGTAAAAGACCTGTATTCAAAAACTACACAACACTGAAGAAAGAAATTAAGGAAGACACAAATAAATGGAAACATATACCATGTTCATGGATTAGAAGATAAACATCATCAAAATGTCCATACTGCCCAAAGCAATTTTCAGATTCAGCACAATCCTTATTAAAATACCAATGACATATTTCATAGATATAGAACAAACATTTCAAAAATGTATATGGACCATAAATGACCCCAAATAGATGCAGCAAATTTGAGAAAGTAAAACAAAGTTGGAGGGATCACAATGCCTGATATCAAACTGTTGTATTACAAGGCCACTGTGATAGAAATAGTATGGTACTGGCATAGGAACAGATACACATATCAATGGAACAAGATAGAGAACCCAGAATAAAACCCAAGTCTCTGTGGTCAGTTAATATTCAACAAAGTGGGCAGAAGCATAAACTGGAGTAAAAATAGCCTCTTCAACAAATGGTATTGGGTGCCTTAGTTGGTGTGGCTCAGTGGATTGAGCACCAGCCTATGAACCAATGGTGTTGGGAGATCTGGACAGCTACATGCAAAAAAAAAAAATTAAAAATGAAACTTGGTCACCAACTTACACCATATACAAAAATAAAGTTGAGGTGGATAAAACACTTAAATATAAATCATGAATCATAAAAGTCCTGCAGGAGAACATAAGCAGGAAAATTTCAAATATTTCATGCAGCAATATTTTCACCAATATATCCCCCTAGAGCAAGGAACATAAAGGAAAGAATAAACAAATGAAACTTCATCAAATGAAAAACTTCTGCAAAACTAAAGAAAACAGCAGTAAAATGAAAAGGGAACCAAACATATGGGAAAATATGTTTGCCAATGATATCTCAAACAAGGGTCTGATCTCCAAAATACCTAAATAACTCACACGACTCCACTCTAAGATAAACAACCCAATTAAAAAATGGACAAAGGACCTGAACAGGCACTTCTCCAAAGACATACAGAGGGCTCAGAGACTTATGAAAGGATGCTCAGCATCACTAGCCATCAGAGAAATGCAAATTAAAATCACAATGAGATACCACTTCACACCAGTCAGAATGGCCATCATAAACAAATAAACAAACAACAAGTGCTGGTGAGGTTGTAGAGAAAAGGGAACCCTAGTACTTTGTTGGTGGGAATGCAGACTGGTGCAGCCACTGTGGAAAACAGTATGGAATTTCCTCAGGAAACTAAAATGTAACCCCAGCAATTTCACTGCTGGGGTTATACCCTAAGAATTCTGAAACACGGATTCAAAAGAACCTATGCACCCCAATGTTCATATCAGTGCAATTTATAATAGCAAAGTACTAGAAGCAACCTAAGTGCCCACTAGTTAATGAATGTGATATTTCTACAATCAAATACTGTGCAGCAGAAAGAAAGAAGGAGCTCTTACCTTTTGCAACAGCAGAGATGAAACTGGAGAGCATTATGCTAAGTGAAATAAGCCAGGCGGTGAAAGACAAATACCATATGATCTCACCTATAAGTGGAACCTAATCAACAAAATGAACAAGCAAGCAAAATATAACCAGAGACAATGAAATAAAGAACAAACTGACAGTAACCAGAGGGTAGGGAGGAGAGGAATAATGAGGGAAAATAGGGGGAAGGGCCATCCAGGAACATGTATGAAGGACACATGGACAAAGCCAACCAGGGTAGGATGGAGGGTGGGAGGTTGGGATGTGTGGAGCAGGGGGGCTTTGTGGAGTGCAAATGGAGACAACTATACTTGAACAACAATAAAAAAATAAAGAAAGAAAATAATTAAAAATACAAAAAGCATATGCAAATGAATATTAAATAGTATATAAAGCAAGTGATGAAATAATGCAAACATACTGTGTTCCAGCTCCGTGCCTTATATATAGGGGATAATCAATGTACATTGATTAATATGATTAATATACTAGTTGAGTTGTGCATATAAATGAGTGATTTTAGAGTCTAGACAAGAGCCCTCACTGTATTAAGGAAACTTGAACAAGTTTGTTAAGGTAAGGATCAGTAGAGTTTCAGACAGTGAACTTAATCAAGGCACACACCCCATACTTAATACTTATCTGTTGAAACTTAGTGGGTTCAGAAGTCTTTAGTTTCACTATAAGGATATATGCTGCATGGCCTCATTGTCCTTGCTTCTGAACAAATAAAACAACTGCTTGGGCTTCATCGAAACTGAAATGGTTGAAAAATATGTTTAAGGTTTTCCAATTATGAAACTTATTTAGGTGTTCCAGACTCTCTGATATTTTTCTCTGTCGTATCTTAAAATTGTGCTATATTGTTCTGAAATATAAGAAATAATACTGATATTACATGTGCCCTTCACTTAATTTCCCCCAGCTGTAACATCTTGCAAAACTGCAATATAGCAAACAGGATACTATCATTGATGGAGTCGATTCCATGACAATTAGTTCTTAGGTTGCCCTTCTGATCACTGTTGCTTCTCTCTTGTCCCAGCACCTTCCTTAACCTCTGAGAACCTCTAATATCATCTCTTTTTCTGTAATTCTGTCATTTCTAAAATGTTCCATAAATAGAATAATATAGTGTGTACCCTTTGGCATTAGTTGTTTTTTCTCCCAGTCAGCATAGTTCCTGGACATTTATTCCTGTTTTGTATGTATCGATTGGTGCTTTTATTGCTGACTAATATTTCAATGCACAGATGTATTGCAGTTTCTTCAACCATTCATCTACTGAAGAACATCTGTGTTATTTCTGGGAGTTGGCTGTTATAAATAAAGCTACTATAAAATTTCATGTACAAGATTTGTGTGAACATAAGTTTTCATTTCTCTGTGGTAAATTCCCAGGAATACAATTGCTTTATCACATGGTAGTTTCATGTTTGTGTTTTAAAAAACCGCCAGACTGTTTCACAGAGTGGCTTTACCAGTTTACATTCTCACCCAGCAATGTATGCATGATTCAGTTCCTCTAAATTCTCATGAGCTTTTGGTTTTCTCAGTATTTCTTATTTCAGCCATTTTGGTATATGTATAGTGATAGTTTATTGTAGTTTTAACTTACATTTCCCTAACAGTAAGATTGAACATCTTTTCATGAATTTTTGCCATCAGTATAGCCTCTCAAGTACAGTGAGTGTTCATACTTTTTATTTTCTGAGTTGTTTCTTTTGCTGTTGATCTTTTTGAGTTATACAGTAGAGACTAGTCCTTTGTTGGTTATGTGTTTTGTAAATATGTTCTCCCACTCTGCAGCTTATTTTTTTGTCAAAGGCTTTTAGTTTTAAAGAAGTCCAAATTATCAATTTTTCTTTTGATGGATTGTGACTGTAGTGCCAAGTCTAAGAACTCTTTGCCTAGTCTAGATCTTAAAGATTTTTCTCCTATAAAAAAAAAGTATAGCCTTATATTTTACATTTAGCCTCTGATACATTTCAAAGTGATTTTTGTATGAAGTGTGAGGTTCAGGTCAATTTATTTCTTTGGTTGGTAGGGTTTTTGTCTATGTACAGGATGTCCAATTACTTCATCTCCACTTGTTGAAAATGCCACCTTTCCTCCATTGAATGGCTTCTGCAACTTTGTAAAAATAAGTTGGACGTATTTGTGTGGATCTCCTGCTGGCTTCCCTGTTCTGTTTTGTTTATTTATTTATCTGCACCTCTCCTCATATCGCAGTAACAATGTAATAAGTCTCAAAATCATATAGACTGACACCTCCCACTTCATCAGTTTCAAAATTGTTTTAACTACTCTATTTCCTTGTTCTTTCATATAAATTTTGAATACTCTTATCTACATTTACTTTAAAAAAATCCTGCTAAGATTTTCATAGGAATTATTTAAAACTGTATACCAATTTGCGGAGAATTGAATTCAACACTATTGAGTCTTTCAATCCATGAACATATAGGTCTCTTCATATGTTTATAAATATTCACAAATTTGCATAAATATATATTTATAATTATAGTTATAAATTTTCTTTGATTTCCTTTATCAGCATGGTGAGGTTTCCAGCATACAATTGCTGTTTATGCTTTTTAGATTTACATTTACACTTAAGCTTTGGAGTATGATGGAAATGACATTGTATTATTAATTTTTGTTCACTGTAAGTATGTAAATAATAATTAATTTTTGTATGTTTATCTTATATTCTGTGACCTTAATGAATTCACTTATTAGTTAAGAAGACTTTTGGCAGATTCCTTGGGATTTTCTTTATAGACAATCATGTTATCTACTAACAGGGATAGTTTTATTTTTCCCTTCCCATCCAGATAGATACCTTTTATTTTATTTTCTTGCCTTATTAAACTAGCTAGAATTTCCAGCATTATGTTAAATAAAAATTGTGTGAGTAAACAGTTTTGCCTTTCCCTGTCTAAGAAGGAAATTATTTAGTCTTTAACACTCTCTGATATTTAAATCTTAGTATTATAGCTTTTATCTTTGTTTTCAATGTCTGTTTGTTTTCCTTACAGGTAAAGTAGAGGAAGGATCTTGAAATGTAGTATTTGTATTCATGGGCTTTGAGTTTGCTCAGAACTAAGTGTGATTTAATCTTCTGTTCCTTCCCAGTAGTGCTACCTTGGGCAAGCTTCATAGCACCTCTAAGCCTCACTTTATTCATCTGTAAAAGATGCATTGCATTTATCCATTACATAAATTTAAAATCAATATTTATAAATCTTTTTTTCCTTTTTATTCAATTTACCAGGGTGACACTTGTTAACAAATTGAAGCAAGTTTCTGGTGCACAATTCCACAGCATATCATCTTCACACTGTATTGAATTCTCCTTCAAAATAAAAGTATTTGCCTATCTTACAGAGTTATGAGAACTGGGTGACATAAGACGGACAAAATACTTAGCACATGGTAACAATTTCAATTTTAGCTATTATCACTGTTACTATTAGACTACAAGTATCAAATGAAAAACTGTCTTATAGTAACATAGTTAGATCAGTGATTCTCAATGGGCATGAGGAGAATAATATTATCCCCACCCCAAGGAACATTTAGAAACAGTGAGGACATTTTTGGTTGCTGCAATTGGGGGGTAGGGAGGTGCCACTGGTGTCTACCAATAGAGGTCAAGGATGCTGTTAAACATCCTACAATGCACAGGATATCCCCCATAATAAATAATTATCTGCCCCAAAATGTTAATATAGCTATGGTTGAGAAAACCTGAATTAGATGGATAATAGATATACTGTATATGTTGGAATATATGCAAAATGCCTTACACTTTACTAGTGAATCCTTTCTTCTCTTTAATCTTGGCCTAAACTCACCTTTTCTAGGATTCCTTCCAAATTGGCCCATCCAAATTCAGAACTTCCCTTAGTCTGGCACCCTTTAAATAATATATAATTTATACTTCTAGATTGTGATTGGGTTGCCAGACAGAGTGAATATTCATATTCTGAGACTGCGTATTCTTTGGGAATAACTCTACTTTTTTAGTACACATTGCTGATAGTCATTAAATACATCAAATACATTTAATAACTCATCTCTGACTTGACTTTTTTGGGTCTTGAATTCTGATTACTTTTAAAATGTTTTTCTTTATGCTTTTCTTCAGAAACTCCTCACAGTTAATGATGTAACAACTTGTCTACCAATAAGATTCAGTATTGGTGCTAGAAAATCATTCTTCTAAATGCAGTTTCTCACATGAAACTGCCAAAAGATAATATAAAGATAAGCACTAAGAAAGATGACACACTAGAACATTTTCTAAAATCTTAACTTTGGCTTACATGTAAACTTATATGTTAGTATTTGAGTCTAAGGGGGAATAAATTACAATAATTTCTTCTCCAAGATCAGATAGGAATTAACATACAGCTTTCTAACCAGTCAAATGGATTAAAGAATAAGGTTTACATGTTTGACAACATGTAACTATTTCATATTTCTCTTCCACTAATGTAAGATGATCCAAGGAATAGCTGACAAAGAAGATACTTACCTGGTAAACTACAAGGGCAATCAATCCCCCAACCCACAGGCTCTGCTTAAGGAGACAAGAAGACCACTCTACATAAGGAAAGAATTAAGTCCTGGAGAGAAAGGCCATAAATGTAAGATATTTCCAAATAAAAACATAAGGATGAGGTTCCTCCCAACCATTAATGTGGAAAATGACACTGTAGACTGTCAGACACCAGAACAGAAGACATAGAGGAAGTATATTCCAATGTAGGCAAAATGATAGGGATTGTGAGAAATAAAGATGAAAAGATGTCCCAATATTGAGTCCTCCTAATTGAGGTCTTAATTAATTGCCTACGACAGACGCCTCCTATAAGACTCTAGAATTAAGAAGAGTGGAGGAGAGTAGTCCTATATTAGGCAGAGGAACTCTCTGGGGAAAGGTGGAGGGTTGGGAGTTGAATTACAAAGAGCAAAGACAAGCGCTGTTACTCAGTAGGGTGTGTCAGGCTGGCCTATCAAAGCACAGTACAAAACCTGAGCCTTTGGAGGAAAATAAAATGAGTAGGTAATCAAAGAATTTGTAGGCTAACCCAGTGGGATTTTTTACATTCATTTCAATTGATATATTGCTATCATTTGTATGAAGAAAAAGTACTTAAGAAGCAACTGAACATGGTCAGCTTATTAAAACTGTGTGATGTGACATAATGAATTTTCATGATTAGTTTTTTGTTTGGCATTAAAATACTGAAGCCCTAAATCATCCAGGCCTGGAAACAAGAGAAAAACATTTATCTAGACAGTGAGGAAAAGGGAATGTGAGAAACCAGCCAAGGCTAATTTTGCGTGGATTAAAAAACATGGTCAGGATCCAGCAACTAGTAGGGACCAGCAATCACACGGCATTGGCTCTGGTTGACAACACTTGGCAACAGCTGTAATGAATGTCCTATAAACAGAATAGTTCAGGTGAAAGCTGGAAAACTTTCAATGAAAAATCTTTCCTCAGAGGAAGGTGAATGCTTTGTGTACATTTAATCAGTTCTTCATTTCCGTCTTTGGTTAAGATTCTGATTTATCCTTTTTTGGATAATGCTGATTTTAGGTTATCTTCAGGAAATAATGTCACCTCATAAAATATTCTTGTTGTCAAATAGGAAAATGTACTAAGTAATACTACTAAACATCAATTTGGGAATGAGATATTCTATGCATGGATTTCAGAACACCCAAAATCAAAGTAGGTGTAAAAAAAAAGATGCTCGAATGAAATGAACATGTCTCTTCCAGCAAAGGTGAAGTGAGCTTTTGTTGCACATTTTAAAGTGAAAAACAAAATTATTCTCATTAATTGTGGATAAACAGAGCCCACATAGGGGGAATATTTGATAGCTTTTTATGGTAGCAAGATGTTTCTGAAAGCACTTCTGGCTTATGTATAAAAACTCACGGTAAAGTCAAGTTTCCTCTCAGACTGCAAGAGAACAGCAGGGTTTCCCAGCATCTTCTCAAAAGTGAGAGACTTCAAATGCGTAATATGATAAAGAAACAAATTATTTTGCTGATAGTTCTTTATCAGCAGTTATTTTGTACAAAATGAAATTGGGAGAATTCTAGGTCAAGATTTTCTATTTTTCATTAGGTAACAGAGAAAAAGAAGATGTAAAGAGATCACTCTTGACAAAGTTATTATCTAAAAGGAATTAGTAGAAATTGTGATTCAGATGTACCTGTCAAGGCAGCATTTCTGACCCTGTGTGGGCGAGTGTAAAATCAGCA
Organism: Anoura caudifer; assembly: GCA_004027475.1. Taxonomy (NCBI): domain Eukaryota; kingdom Metazoa; phylum Chordata; class Mammalia; order Chiroptera; family Phyllostomidae; genus Anoura; species Anoura caudifer. Next base: position 157,648 of record PVKU01002966.1, read on the forward strand.
CTAAGACTTGCAAAACTTTAAGGTCAAAAATAATGACTAAACTCATCATTTTAGGGCAATAGATAATTCAGGCACCCCACATCAATCTGGAATAGGCAACAATTATACATTTTTGCAGAGAAAGAGACCATAAAAAGTAGAATATTTCCATTTGGACCTATTATGTTATTATTATCCCCATGAATAGTAATTTTATTGTGTTTGTTTCCCACTGTATTTTGAAAAACTTGAGGAAAGAGATTGTGTCTTCCCTGTTTTTGTAAACTAAAGCTGATGTCATGGCACATAGTGCATTTAAATATTCACTGAGGAAATGAAATTATAGAACAACCCCAGAATATGATCTCTGTGTCAGATGTGCTAAATCAACACTGTTCAATAGAGATTTCTGTGGTGGAAATTTTAGGCGCTTCCCAATTTGGTAGCTGCTAGCTGCATAGAGCTATTAAGCACTTGAAATATGGCCAGTGCAACCAAGGAACTGAATTATTAATGTTATTTTATTTTAAATAATTTAAATGTAAAATTAAGTAGCCACATGTTGGACAGTGTGGTGCTACATTTTGCAAAAGAGTGAAGGAAATGAAAGGTGTTAGATATGTAAACTGCTCTTTTAATACTATTTGTCTATTATCTGTCCCTATCTCAATTTATGATCTTTCATCAAGTAACGAATCGAAAAAAATCTCATATATGAGGTTAGCTTAACCAGTCTTTTCCTTGTTGACTAGTAGTAACCAAATATCACTTAGCCTCTCTTAACCATTGACTCTGTGTGTAGAGCAGAGCACAGTGGAAGACACTAAGCACATGGACCTGTTGGAATCCTGGGACTGTCAAGTATTTACAGAGTATTCATAGGGATGTTCCTTAAACTCTCTGCATCTAGGTTCCCTCATCAGTGAAATGAGGATTATGCCCTTTGATAGGTTGGTGGGGGATTAACGACATTACCCTTAATCCTTATTGCAACGCCTGGTACATAAGAGGTAGTAAATGGTAGCTGTTACTAATGTCGTTGTTGTTAAGGGTAAGAATGTGCTAAATGCTGTGAAGATATTGGAGAATATAGTATAGTCCCTGATATTTTAGAGTGATTTCTAAAAAATTTTCACTTATTCTACATAGATATCAATAATTTTTCTGTCCTTTCTCAATATGTCATGAATCCTAGTCTTTAATATAAAGATTATAGGCAACTCTACATGTCCCTGTATGCTTTTGAGAGATTCCTATCCTACTTATATCTTCATACTCCTGGAACAGGCACAGGGTACTTAGTGCTTAAAAGTGATTATTGAATTTAAATGATATAAAATATAGTCTTCACTGCAGCTATTAAAACAAGTAATGCCCTTTTAATGCACAAAAACCAGCAATAGCTACAAATAGAAGATGCAATTGAATAGATAAATGCTTCATTAACTTACCTCACATACAATTCTTTCATTGCACATACACAAGGTAAATAAGTAATATAGACAAAATAGCAATAAATATGAGGATCCATGGGAAAGAAATTATCCAGTTATATAAACTATCAAACATATATAAAGAGAACTCAAGTTAATGCAAAGGCAAACCTTGTTTCTGGATGGGAAGATTAAATGTTGTAGAGAAGCATAGGACTTTTAAAAATCAATGGTTTGTGGAGAATTTTCAAGAAAGTTTTGTAAAATAAAAATAATAAGCTTACTAAATACTAGAATAAATTTTAGAGCTGTGATAAGCATATCTATATAATATAAATAGAGGAATAGATGTATAATAAGTGGGATAAAACAAATGAATTCAAAATGGCCTCCAGTAAAAATAACAGTTTAATGTAATAAATCAGTCATATGTGTGGAGGGAAAAAAAACTGGTTTGGCATCTCACCTTATACTGTATACCAATTACTGAAAAGCGTTTTATTATAGTAAATTCTAGATGGAATAATGGATTATATGAAATGACAGCAAGAAACAAGAAAATCTTGTTTATCTGTTGTGAGGAAGGTATACTGAGCAGCAGAGAAGGTAAATCCCATAGACAACAATATTTATATGCCTATAGACTCAACTTTTTACCATCATAAATGTATACACACATTAAATCGTAAACCAAAAACTATGAAAAAACAGTTTTATAGCACAATCAAAAGGAAGTTCATAGAATGTTGCAGTTAGGAATTCTTCAACTAAAACTCTTGGCTTAAATGCTGGCAGGATGGTATATAACTTTTCAAACATAGGCTAACTATTTCACTCTAATGTTTTTTCTTCAAAATAAAAATTTGCAGTACTATACCTCATAAGGATAACATGATACATATTAAATGTATAAAACTAGGTGAATGACCTAAAACATAGCAAAATGCTCAATAAATGGTAACTTAAAAATAAGGGGTCTTAAATATTCTTGTGAAATAGTTCTACATACTGTGAGTATTAACATTTTTCTCATATAAATGTTTCAAATAATTTTTCTTTTTTTAAAGACTTTATTTATTTATTTTTAGAGAGGGGAAGGAAGAGAAAGAGAGGGAGAGAACATCCATGTGTGGTTGCCTCTCACATGGCCCCCACTGAGGACCTGGCCCGCAGCCCAGGCACATGCCCTGTCTGGGAATGAGCAACCCTTTGGTTTGCAGGCCAGCGCACACCAGCCAGGGCTCAAATAATTTTTCAAGATCGTACTTGGTATGACTTTTATTTTTCCTATCTTTTGTAAAAAAATATATTTTTATTTAGTGAAATCCATTAGATTCTTCCTTCATAACTCTAGATTTCCATTTTATTTAGGAAGACTTCCCCTCCTTTTCATCTTCATTTACATGATTATAAAAGTATTTACCTCTACTTTTATCTAATATTTTGACATTTTGGGGTGGAGGACTTGACAAATTTTCAGCCATCAAATAACAAAAACAGGGAGAGGAAGACAAACACGTATTTATTTCAGTCCAAGTTACTTGAGGACTTAGTATGTGTGCTGCATGGCAGTCCCTGTTATAATCAGCACCAATAAGGGAAGAACGTGGCTTAACAGCAGAGCTCTGCCCACAGCTTGCTGAAGGCTCTGTGAAGCTCCCCATCGGTCCGTGCAGTCTTCATCATTGTTTGTTCAGTTAATGAGGCTTTCCCCCTTGAAGCAAAGAGCTCCTTAACTCTAAGTCCATTTTGTGCAAAAAAAAAAAAAAAAAAAAAAGAAGAAGGAAGGAATCTCATATAATGATTATTCCTTATGGATGCCATGACTTAACTCTTATCTCAGTATTTAAATATTTTTATTTTCTGATTTAAAATAGAAAAAAAGAGAAAGAGTATGTAAAGAGGCAGTAGAAATTACACTTTGCTGATATAAAGACTTTAAATTTTCGTCAGAGTTAAAACCCATCTTAAAAGTCAACTAGTGTTTCAAAGGACATAACTACATGGAATCTGATCAAGACATGTATGGGTTGAAACTCGTTATTACCCTCAACATTTCAGGATAATAATTCTCAGCAGAGTTAGGGTTCATATGTGTTTGGTATGTTCTGTTGGGCGTAGGTAGGAAAAAGTCTGAAAAAACAGGTTCTCTCCATGCCCCCAGGACAAAGAAAGAAAGCTCCTGTTCCTAAGTGTGGCCTGCAGCTCACAGCTGAGTTCAGCAGTGGAATTGAGCGGAAAACTGGGGAGATACAGGCAGTTAGAAGCTGGTCACTTGCATATTGGGTTTGCCTTGTGTACCTGTTCTTTCCATAGCCTGGCCTGCTCCCTTCCCTGCTGCTCTCCCTCCTGCTGCCCGGCCTCCTGCAACTGCTGCCTTCACTGGGCTTCTTGAAGCAAGTTGCTTCTTTCTGCTGTTTCAGTTAATCCTCCTGCTGGTGCTTCTCAGTCTGTACCTTCATAGTAACTTTATGTCTGTTTCCAAGCAGAAAGGCTCAATCTGGGTCGCATTGTTTACCTTCTCTGGCAGGTTAATGGTGTCAAAATGAGGCAAAGGTAGTATCTTGAATTTGGGCACCTTCTCTTTCTGTAGTGTTTTTTATTTTCTTCTTCATCTATAACTGACATTCTTTGTCTTGATAATCAACAGGAAAAGGGTGTATTTCTACAGTTTTTGCCTCTCGGATATGGAGTTTAAAAGACACCCCATAAGGTGGCAGAGGTTGAGCTCTTATCATTCCTCACTCCTCTTCCTCATCGTGGGCGGGCATTTGGATTCTGTTCTTTAATGCAAAAGCCAGTGACTTGTGGACAGTGATTGGGAAGTACTTTCTTTTCAGAAACAGCCACAACATCTTCCAAGATGTTAGTTAGGCAAGGTCTGGAATGAAATTCAAACTATTCATCACCTGATTTATTCTTTTTTTATCCTTCATTGACTTTATTTTTTATTGTTTTTGCTTTCTTCTTTGACGCACATTTGTGAATTCTTTTCTCAGGCAGTTCATTGGGCAAGATGAGCACACCTTCAAGAATTCTGGGATCAAGTTTCTATGCTCTGAATTTATATCATTGAAGTTTCTTGAGCTCTTTGGCCTTCTGATCTGCTGAACTTTCACAGGTCACAGTCCTTGTGCGCTGTATGGTTTGCAGCACAGGAGTCTGTGGGTCCCTGGAAATCTTGGCCACAGCAGACTGGGATGGTAACAGAGTAATAGCATCCTTCTCTCTCCTCAAGTGAAATCTGTTAGGTGTTCATTTACAGAAGGCTTTGACCTGCTGTGCAAAAGGATACATGGAAAGGCTGTTTTATCAAATGTTCTTTTCTTTCCTTGACACAGGTTGAAAGGCTTTACAATGGTGCATCCCTTAGTCTCTCGGATGGGAGATGGAGGACACTTTCACAGTTCAGGTGTAAAGTTCACGTCCTTATATCCCTCTTGGTTCTTAGGATGTTGTTTGATTTTCTCATCTATGTGAAAGCGGAAATTAACTGATTTGGCTATTTGGCTCACTGAATTCTTCGTAGGTTGTCCTCCTCCTGCAAGAGCAAGTTTTTTTAATTCTTCATTCTTTTTCTGCATCTCCATCACACCTGCTGCATTTTCATGCTTTTTTTCCAACTCTTGCTCCTCAGTACTTCTTAAAATCTTCTACCTTACAGGTGGAACATATTTGCCCTTGGCTTTCTTATTCTTTCCAGAAGTATCTTGATGAGCAGTACCATCTTCCTCTTCTTCTGGTTTCTTTTTATTGTTAGAAATTTTCATTCTTTGGAGGATAGAATTTCACTCATAATTACAGAGTAGCATATATCTTGGCTTTCATATTTACATGGTGTTTTTCTTTCCATGCCAAATCTTTTCGAGCAGAGAGTCTAAGGTTCTTATCTGAGGCTGGGATGGAGTCTTTCTTGGGGTGGTTCCCTTGACTTCTAGGGAAGAAGAAGCATTTGAGGGACTGGACTATTGCACCAGATTTTCTCTTTCTGACACTTTTTAAAAAGGGTTGTCAACTGGTCTCAAAATATGGCAATACCTTGCTGAGGATTTACCTTTCTCAAAGGAGTTTTTCCTGAAAAAGTCCCATCCCATGCTTCCAGGAAACTTATTCTCCAATTGGCTGTCTCTTCAAACCAAGAGTCTATGTTTAGGGTATCTTCCTTCTCATATAAAATTGATGAAGTCCATGGGAGCATCCTAAGAGTAAGTCTTTAACTTGTGACATTGTCCCCACTTGTGGTTTAATCTGTAAGTCTAATCAAAGCTACAATGTACTGTCACATCTCTTCTGAAGTCTCAGAGTTTAGCAGAACCACCACAGGATTTATTCTGTACTGCTGAAAATTTGAACTCAGGCTCTACAGTTCTAATATTTTGATTTTATATAGATGATCTAATTTTATTTCATTTTAAATAATTAACTGACTGTCAATTAACACTATTTCTGGGAAGTTTATTCTTTCCAAAAAGTTTTAAATGCCATTTTTTTCAAGCTATATTAACATTTATTTGTATGTATTTTTCTGAACTCTGTAGTGTTGAGTGTGATTGGAATTGTTTTAGATTTATGTATTAATTTGAGAAAACTGACTTCCTAAAAAGCTGAGTTTTTAAATTTGGAGACAATATATTCCTTTAATTATTGAGTTATTTTTAGTATCACACATTCGATAAACTTGCAGTTTTCCTCAGAGAGTTATTATACACTCCTTTTTCAATTCATGATCAAGAATTTTTTGTTGTGTTATCCTTGTTGGTATCACAAATTATATTCTTTTACTATTATATATTCTAATTGATATTTCTGCTTTGTTTTTTTTTTAAAAAACTGTTGAGCTTGAGGAACTTACCTTGCTGAGTAATTTTGTTACTTCCAATAATTTTCAGTTGATTCACATGAATTTTCCTGTTAGATCACACCATCATCCACAAGTCAGAGGGGCTTCTGGAAACATCTTGCTGCCATAAAACCTATCAAGTATCCCCCCTAGGTGAGTTCTCTTTTTACCCATGTTAGTAATAGTAAATTTTATTTGTCACTTTAAAAAAGTACAACAAAATCCAATTCAGCTTTGCTGGAAGATTCATGTCCATTTCAAGAGCTTCCTTTTTGCACCTACTTTGATTTCAGGTATTTTAGAATCCATACACAAAATGTCTTGTTTCCAATTGATTTTAGTAGCACTTATCTAACACATTTTCCTATTGTGTCAGTGATGTAATGAAAACATAACCACATGGGATCACTCACCAGAGCTCTTGCTCTGAGAATATTTTTCTTATTCAATAGCCTATTGGTGAGACAGGTGAGTCATCTAAAATTTGGAAGCCCAGAGGAATATGTGGGTACACATCCATGTATCTGGATGTTGTAACATTGCTAATTTATCATTCTTTATTTTTATGCAGTTTGATGCTTTCAATTAAAACTGCAAAGACAGTGTACATATGAGACTTCCTTAAGTTATATAGTCAATAAAGCAGCCATTCTTTTTATTAACAATCTCTGAATATCCAGTATGCATAAGTCACTACTACATTCTGGGACTGCAAAGGAAAAAAGATACAGTTTTTTTTCCTTTGCTCTCAAAGAATTTACTCACCAGAAAATTTATGTATTTTTGATGTGAATCTATTTGGCAATCAATGCAGTGACATATGTCACAGCCAGATTATTCCTGAGTGCAAGCCAACCTCTAAGCCACCACAAGTTTCTTAGCAGCTCCAAGTCAAAGATACTAAAGTTTTATTATACAAGGAAATATGACAGTAACTGGTAATCTCATATCCTTCAGCTTTTATTTTATTAACAAATATGTAGCTATTCATTTTAAATAATTTCTAGGGACTACATCCCATAGTCTCCTCTGCCTTTTCATTTTAGCTCCTACCTCTACCTTTTATGATAAATTATTTCTTTTGTTGTAGCCTTTCTTTCCGATGTGAGCTCTTTAATGTGATCCCTAACGCTGCAGCCCTTTCTTCTACGATCCTAGTGCATCACAGAATACTAGAAAGCTAAACAACCAAACCCTGTGGGGTGGAATAGAGCTTGAACATTCTCACGTTATTTGAATACCAGTTACACAATTCTATTTTTTAAATCATGTAGTAATTCTACAGCATAAAAAAGGGAAATCTTGCTGCCTGGGCCTTGATTCTGCCTAAAGCAGCTATACCTCTAAAATTCTTCATTCCCTACCAGCACCCCCTGCCCTGCCACTAGCTTCTACTTGCCTAAAGTGAGAAAATAATAAGAAACATTTGTTGAAGGCTATCCTATGGCAGGTAAAATTCTAAGGGCTTTATCTGCATACTCATTTAATCTTTGCAACACTGTCATGAAGCAGCACTCTTTTTTTCCTTCTTTTTAGACTTAAAAGTTACACATTTAAACACCAAGCTACTTAAAATTATCTGTAACTTGCACTGGTATAATGAAATGAATCATTATACAACTGACAATGAAATTAAAGAAGATTGGGAGAAAAGCTTTAAAAATTGGTAAAGGACATGGCAAGGTCATCATGTAGTTAACAAAATGATTATAATTTCTTATTCTGGGAAGATGTGTATGGTAGTAGTCTATAAAAATCGCAAAAGGTATAGTTAAATAAAGACTTGTCTAATTAATTTTAGAATCTTAGAATTTAAAGACGATTCAGGAAATTTAGTGAAGTGAGAAAGTATAAAAAGAGGTGGGCGGGGCATTGCACAGTAGTCAATGGCAGCGGACCATGCTTCACACTGGGCATTTATAAACATTATCGCCTCCAACTTATCAAATGGAGAAACAGATTTATGTGGATTAAGGGTGCAAGTCTTCATTTCTCCAGTTCAACACTCCTTATTCCTAACCCTGTTTTCCTGCTTCCCATAGACCCCCTCATATTATTGAGTCATAAGATAATGGTATTAGCTAACACATACATAGTGTAAACTAGGTCATTCACCTTCAAAGAATTTATAAATATCAGCTTATTTAATACTTATCACAGCCTCATTAGTATTATCTCCATTTTAAAGGAAAATTAGGTACAGGGAGATTATATAATTTCTTGTGATATGTGGGAGGAACTCCATCCAGCATAATCCTCCTGTCCGCTGCAGCTGGTAAAAAAGTCATCCTGGACACAATCTTGCCGTTCCAGAGGGAGAGAGGGTGGCAATTCCCTCTAGTGGAGAAAGTCCTGGACCCTTCTCCCAAATGGCTTTTACTGGGAATAGTTTGTGTAGGGGTATACAGTATGCATGCATAGCTCATCAATCATTGTCAAAGGACTATAGTCATACAAAAACAGGTATTATCTATACACAACAATTGAAGGAACACAGAGATCCATCATAGGTCAGGGTCTGTTAGTCACACTGACACCAGAGGGTCTTTAAGACGTGTTTCATGAGATGAGAGTTTACTCCTTATGCCTGGAACTTAAACATCTGGTTGATATCACCAGGGCTGTACAAAACAAAGCAGAGCAAGCTTCAAAAGATACAATGTACATTTCAGACCTGATTCTCATGGGAACCCTGGATGTTAGAGTTGAGTCATCCTTGCCACCTGTGTTTTCACCTGGTTTTCCAGGGAGACGTACTAGCCCCTTTCAGGGCTTGCTCTCACAGGGCTACAGTCTCGGAAACCACACAGAGTGGTCCCCAAAAGTGATGTGACTGACTTTAAACCCTATGTGTCTAGCTCTGGAATCCAGGTTCTTAACCTCTAGACTAAACCACAGTAAGGGGAATTTTAACTAGATCGCTGTTTTTCAGTGTGTGTTCACAGTATTAATGGGCTACATATAAAAAGCAGTTCTGTAGTCAAACCAGTTTACTTCTGTCAACATATCAGATCATTTAATACGAAATTGTAAAATGAATCTTACTTGTGCGAATTATCATCAAGGTTAAACTATATAACATTGCTAATAGTCAACAATTTTAGATTTATAAAAAGGGCAGGAAGACACAGGTTATGGTATGCAGTATCTCTAAACAAATGGTTCAATAAAATATAAACATTTTAGAAAATCTTAATGTAGAAAATTCAGAAATCAATCTCGTCTTTCACCCCATTGCCAATAAAGAATAGAACTGAAACCAAGAGAGGTATTAAAACTTCTTTCATTAATTACATAGGTATTTAACGATAACTTTCCTGTGTTAAGAGTAAACTAATTTGACTCCATTTGACATCTGCCAGTATTAAAAGACCTATTTGATGACATTTGTTATAGATTTGCAATAAAAGAATACCAATATAATTATGTTAGACCCAAAAAACCCTTCTGTTCTGTACATCCCATTGTGATCCAGTGGCCAATATCCCTTCCATTGCCCTCACCAGCTCCCATAAGCAGAGCCTGAATACCATCACGTGACCAGGTGGTACTGACCTGATTCCGATACTGCCTCCTGTGGAGGTTTGGGTGACGGCAGAGCTGGTCACTGTCATCAGCACAGCACATGTCCTGTGAGCAACCGGCGCAGAGGTGTGGTATATTTGATAACTGTGCATAAGAATGGCAGTTAATTTCTTTAGGAGTTTAATTTAAACTTCTCTGCAGTTTCTAAATGTAAGTGACAGAATGAATAGAACAGAATGTTCTCATTTTGCAGAAATAGAATAGCAAACTATATATCGAGAGAAATTAGACTGAATATTATTTTAAGAGTTTCGCATAAGACGTGGAAAGAGGAAAATACCCTTTAAGAGCAATCTTATCTTTTGGTATTTTGGTGACTTCTCTTATAAAAGAAATACTTGAGCTACGCATGTAACTAATGATACAGAGAATAACACAAACTGATTACTTAACAAATGCAACTAAATGAACCACTTCTATTTTGCTAAAATAAAAGTTAATAGCAACTTTGTATACTGAACAACTTCTTATAAAAAATTTACAAATAAAATTTCTGCATCTGGAGGAAATTTAACCAACTGATAATATTTAATCTTTTGGGAGTTTATTCTATACATATAAACACCAACACAGAATAAGTAATGAATATGTACTTACTAAATTGATTTGAAGTCTGTGAATTAAATATATGTGTAGATAATAATTCTATGCAGTTTCATCTAACCACACAGTTAATTGTGTGTAGTTATCAAAACAAATGTATTAAAGCATGAATTATTTTCAGAATCCCTAATTCCTATATATAGGGATACAACATCTATAAAAATGGCTCCAGCCCTTCTCCCCCACTTTGAAACACATAGTTAGATAAGTTCATAAATTCCTAAGCATGGCAGAGCCAAAAGAGCATTGTCAGTTGTGAGAGATGTCTGTTCTCTGGCTCTTCGTTAGGTACAGGATTATTGCCAGTGGGAGCACACTGCTAGGGTCCTCCAGTGCCAAGCATCACCTGTTCACATGCTCTGACTTAAGTGATGACCTTACCCAGGATTTGAAGCAGAGGAAAAACAAGAAATCACAAAATAAAATTACAGAACTGCCTCTATAGAAGCTACAAGGTTAAAATTTAGTGATTATCTTGAATGTCTTGTGGGAATAACTAAAAATGCTTAAAATGAACAATATACATACAAATATGCATGTGAAATGGAAGAAAAAGATAAGATAATTGGTGGAGGCATTTGGATGGCAGAGAAAGAGGTTTGGGTCATTGCTGGTGAGAGTGGCCATATGTCCCAATTGACTGGGGGCATTCCCAATTCATGCTTTTTGTTCCCAGATAATATCCAATTTGAATAATACATTATATTGAGTCTCGGTATTAGGGACTTCCTGCACATTACTGAGCAAAGCAATTATGTGACAGAAGGTCTGTGACAGGAAGATTATTCTATGCTTTCTTGGCACCTAGTGCAAAGGGAAGCAGGAAAAACTGTGGAAGGTTTTCCCATTTGTAGACGCATGAGTTGACTCTTACTTCATGAACAGGACACAAGTAATGAGGAGGTATAATTGACAGAATTCTAAAATGATTTAAAATAAATCGTGGTGGATAAAGAATCTCAAAGTAGACGTAAGTTGTAAATCTAGAGAACTTGAGAGTGACATTGTCAATAACAAAAATGAAATATTAGTAAAAAATATTTTAAAGAAAAACTAAGGAACCCACTATCTAAAATATTTTTCAGGGTCAAAGGCAAGCCAAGGAAGTTGTTTTATCTTATCATAATCAACAAGAGTCAAAAGAAACAGGAAATATACATTTGAAATTATCAGCATATTGGTGGTTTGCAGAAACATTAAAATTTCTGGACTAAGTTGACTTTTAAACATGGGTCCAACATCTCCAATAACAGTACCTAGCATGGTATCCAATATCTATATCTATATACCTGTGCATTTACCCAACTATCTACCTTTTGGAGTATATAATGATTCAATGCAGGATCAGCTAACTATAAGCAGGGTATCTGGACAATGACCAAAGTTCTCCCAATACTTTGGACTTGGTCTTAATTACTATAAAGCATGTCTCAGGATTTGGAGATTAATTTCTAACCATAAACAAAGTCTTTAGTTGTCAGCAAATACCTAAGAGAAAAAAATTATTTCCTCAATAAAGAATGTATGTTGGTTTATCTACTGAAAGGATACCTGAAAGGAATCCCTGAAAAGGACATAATTGTCTTTCATTTTGTTTGCAGGTTGTGTGATCACAGGGGAAAACATTAATAGCTTAGCTGTCATCTGGCATTGATTTTTGAAGGTTTTCTAGAGGGAGACTTGGAAAAGGGATTTGGCTTTTTGGAAGAATTTTGAGTATAGTGGAACAAGAGCTAATTCTGCTTGTTCCATTTTAGGGAGAATTGTAAAAATTATAATTAATTCCCCTCACATAATTTTTCAATATTACCCTTGGGCTCTTGTCCTCATTATTCATAAGATATACCCAGTTAAAGACATAGTGATATTTTCAAATTTAGTCCTCATTCACCTAGCAATATCTTTTTAGACCTTGTTATTTATTCAGAGAATATCTTAATAAACTGGAGTATATTATATTTATTAACTTAGATATTTTTCTTAATAACTTTATATCTTTCATGGTTAGTAAATGAATAGCCTAGCACAGCTCTTGACACAAAATTATTAATGAAGAGTAAGTGAATGAAAGAATGAATAGACAGATAAGGTATACATTCAGCAAATGCTGGCCAAGATTATAATATCTTTAAAAACAGGATCCTTTTTCACTTTTATCTTTGCATCCCTAAGAGTGCCTAGAGAAGGGATTTACCCATGCCAGAATTTTAACAAATTTGCTGAAAGAATGAATCAGAACATGCATAAATGTGTATATTAATGAGCCATAACAATGCTGCCTGGCCCATGTCTTTTAATCTTGCTCTTCTACCCTTTTGTACTCCTATGTAATAATTAACCTATGTAATAATATGGCTTAAAATCAAATTGCTGCGCTGGACAGTTTTCCATACCTCCTAAAGGATGTAGGAGAGAATCACGGACATTTATTAAGCTATATCAGTTAGTTTGAGGGAAGATTCAATTGATCTATCCAGTCCATTAATATTCACAGTTTTAAAAGCATAGATTTTTATAGATCACAAGTAATGAAAAATACAAAAGTATTTTAAACAATATGTAGCAGTTTATAAAAGATTAGAGTTTGAAAAATGAGATGGATTATTTTTGTCTTCCCAAAGTAAAACTGGATATGTTTTATTTCCAAAAATGTACTTGAGTTTTTTAGCTAATGTTTCCTTATAAACACTTAAATGAAATTCTATATCAGTTTGTATGTGTGCATATGAATATATGTGTCCTCTAAAATGATCTTTAAGATGCAGATTTTATAAACGATTAGTTTATTTAATGACATTGTAGGATCTCTATTATAACGTTCAGTATTAGACATATAGGAGAAGAAAAAGTTTTCCTTGACCCTTTTAGGGTTCCTGGATGGGCCTGAAGATTAGACTCACGAAGACAGATTAACAAGAGAAAAGCATACAAACTTATTTAACATAAGTTTTACATGACATAAGAAAACAAAGACCAGAAGAAATGGTTAAATCTGAACATTTTTATGCAAGGGTTGATCAAGGATTGAAAGATGTGATAGAACAAAGGGTGTGAGTTAAGTGTTGCAATTTGGGGGGAGTTTAAAAAAGCCTGTGCCTTCAGATTCTTCTCTGTGTCCCTCAATCATCAGAGCTAAAGATGCTCATTTCCTCTGGATGAAGGGAGGGACTTTATCACATGAGGGTTTTGTGACTTGCTTCAGTAGAAAGTCAGAAAGACCTTTCTGCACACATCATTTCTCAAATTCCTTCCACTTGGATATTCCATATATAAAGGTGTTATATTTTAGAGTAACATGTCCTGAATCATGTTAGGGATTAGAGAATACTCTGGTTTTATTATTCCTAGTTATACTGCCTCTGAAAGCAAATGGGCACTTCTCGTTTACAAAATATAGCTACCCAAGACTAAACAATAGGGGGAAGAGGTAGATAAAACTCTCATAGCAACAATAATCTATAATTACATCACCTTATGATTTACTATTATAATGCTGCATTTACTTAGAAAATATAATAAATGTTTCCCTTTGTTATCCTGCTTGATATGATAAATTAATTATATACATCTCTTTACTAAAGCTAGATTTATCAAGAATATTTTCATTTATTCCTTTTATGTTTTTAATTAATTGAAAAAGTAAACAAATGTTAAAAAGCTCCCTAAACTGTATGCTTCTGATTATCAGAATTAATAATCTAAAATAATAGAAATTATTTAAAGATATTCTAAATGGTATATCATTTTAACAAATGCAGAATATTTTTCCTATTTATAAATTAGATTTTATAGTTATTTTACAGGTTCTATTTAATATTAATTCACATTAAATTTGAAAGTATATTTTGTACATGAATAACCCATTTAATCTATTAGAAATATTACACTAATTTTGATTGTGAAGCAAGTGTTCTCTAAACAATTTCTGTACATCTGACTAATGACCAGCAATAATGCTTTGAAGAATCCTAATTCCAGCTCAGCTTTAGATATATAACTTTATTTGTGAATTTTTCTCAGGCTTTTCCCTCACTCCTCTATCATCTGATTGTGTGGAACCGCTGTCGGAGACCTGTTGCTTTGGTTTTCTAAATCCTGGAAGCTAAGAAATTAGTCTCTGCTGCCCTTCTTCCCTACTCTGGCTTTTCCACACTCTTAGCTGACTGACTGACTCTCAGTTCCACTGCTCCCCAGCCTGAAACTTCACCCTTCCAGCACCGAACATACGCAGAGGCTGAGAAACACATTCACAAAAATAAAAAGAACAAGCGTGGTGGGCTGGGATGGGAGTAAAAGACAGAAAACTGTACAAGAACAACAATTAAAATAAAATATAAAATAAATAAAATAAAATAAAATAAAATAAAATAAAATAAAATAAAATAAAATAAAATAAAATAAAATAAAATAAACACAACCGCGCATAGCCTGATAGCCTTGCTGCAGTCACACGTAGGATTATTGAATTTTTCTCTTTACTTTTAAGCAAAAAAGTAAATGGCATTGTGAGAAAAACAATAAGGTACTTTTCCAAGTAGAAATAAATTTTCACTGTAATATAAATTGTACACATGCTTTCAATCGTTGCATGTTTTTTCCATGTCAAAAAGAAACCTAGGGAAGAGGTCAACTTTAAAGACTTTTACGGAATTTGTGTTACTGGGCTATCTCCTTTTCATGCTGCCACCCACACCAACCTGGTAAAAAGAAGGCGAGGCTGAGGCTATGTACAATCCTAGACAAAGCTGCAGAGGCCACTAAAATTGATGGCATAGGAAGAGTGGGAGGGGATTTAAACATCATACAGTCTGATTTTCTCATTTTACAGATGAGGAAACCAAGATCCCAGTGGTTAAAAGTAATTCTTTACCAAAGCCACACCACTAGTTGTTGATACAGGAGGATGATAATCCAAGTTCTCTGAAGTTCATTACTTCTCTCTGCCACCAGATCCGAGGCATCATTGTGTGATTACTTTTTCCACTTAAAAGATTTAGCATTCCCAAATCTTGTCATCAAGAATGTAGATGAGGGGGGCGGTGCTATCCACTCCATTTTCAGCCTCCACATGGGTTGGCATGTAAGAAATGGAAAATTTATGAAATATATAAGAGTTAGAATTAAATGGACTCAAACCGAATGTCACTCTTTTATCACCATGAATCATAAAGTGAACTTAGGAAATAGAGATCAGACAAATGAGGAAAAACTTTGGATTGCTAGACTGTGTGCATCATAGCCAGTGCACAATGAGAATCCTTGACATGCTTTAAGAAATATGCCTGACTTCTGCTCTAGCAATACTTTGGAATTGAAGGCAGTTTAGAAAACCATAGTATTAGAAACTTTCTCAGCAACTTTCTTATCTCTAATTTAGTAACTTCTCATTTAGTGTGAAATAGCAAATCATTTTTTTAATTACTTGAAAACTAACATAAGCAGTCTAGGAAAGAAGTTTCACTTTTTTTTTTTTGGCTGGTGTATTTAAAGTATTGGCAATTTGTACATCTGTGCATGTGCATTCATAATTATAATTACATTTATAAACATTCTCCCAGTGCTGAAACTTTTTGCTGATCATATTTTACAAAGAAAAAAAATACAATAAAGCAATAGGAGACTTTAATAACCTCTTGTTTTACTACCTTAACAAAAAAATACAATGACTCTAAATAACTGCATTCAGAGAGTGCTGCAAAAATGATAGATAAGTATAATTAAAAGTAACAATTGATAGATAATATTTCTTGTGTGTGTGAAGGGGTAGGGTAATATGACTCAAGGTAGGAGTATGACTTGGCCTTGCTACTTCCCATTTGAGAACCTTAATAAATTTTTTAAGCCTCAGGAAAATCTAACCAGGAATTTACACCCTGACCACTGAGGCAAGTCCTTGATAGTTTTAAGTTGTTAATTGAGTCCCTTCAGTAATTTATATTTAATGTCTTTGATGTAAACAACCAGCAAAGAGATGCAATTGCAGGTTTATTTATAATTAACGTTTGTATATAACATTTGAATAAAGAAGTTAAAAACATATAGTAGCTAACCCTGGAGCCCAACATGGGAGGCCCAGCGCTTTTGTATGTTTATTAGAATCTCTGATGGACTCCAGGCTGGCTGCACACTAGTGACTAGAAAATACTTGCTTTGTTTAGGAATAAGACCGAGGACAAGGAGTGTAAGTGACCAGAAGCCACAGGTAATTGTTTATGCTAGCTTGAGATGCTAACAACATACAATTTGCAGTTCTGTAAACTGTGCAAACCAAAATTCTTCAAGTATGCTAGAGAATGGCAGATATGATTTCTGACATTTAAACCATACAGCGAAAAACTTTAACTTTCAACTTAAGAAATACGTTTATCAATGTATGTTTTTCTTTAATTAGGAGAGTTTTTAAACATGCAAAAAGATATAATTATTATAAAGTACACACTTGAAATTGCTACTCAACTGAAGAAGTATAATACAAATGGAGTTCAAGAACCCTTTCCAATGGCCCTTTCTTCCCTTCCCACTGCCCAAAGTAGTAACTATCCTAAATTTGGTGCTTATCCCTCCTGTGCATGGTGTATAGCTCACTATAGATATGTGTTTTTTCTCAAGAAAACATACCATAATTTGTATTATAATGAGAAAAATGAACTAAAACAAAATAGAGACACACTCAGAGAGCAAGCTGACAGCTGTCAGCAGCAGTGAGGGGCAGTGCTGGAGGGTGGGGAGCTGAGCAAGTAAAAGAGAAAGAACTCATGAACAGAGATTACAGTGTGGTGATTGCTGGGGGGGAAGGGGTTGGGAGGAGTGGAGGATGGTATGGGGGTGGTAAATGGTGATGGAAGGAGACTTGGGGTGGTAAACATACAATACAGTGTACAGAGGCTGTGCTGTGGAATTGTGCACCTGAAGCCTGTATAGTTTTGCTAGCCAGTGTCACCCAACAAATTCAATGAAAAAAAATACCATTAGTTGTATTCTGCAGATTACCTTTTCCATTCATTATGATTTTAAATATTTATCTACTTTGATACATTTACCTCTAGTTCATTCATTCACATCACTAAATATCATTAGATGTGTAAATATATTCCATAATTTATTTAGCCTTTTTTTTTTTTTTTTTTTTTGGTTTGGGGAGCACCTAACTAGTTGTTTTCATTTCGTTTTGTTTATTTTGTTTTGCTATTATAAGCAATGCTACTGTGATTATTTTTAAATATTTCTGCCTGTTTGTATTTAAGACTTTCTATAGAGCACTGCTACTCTATTACTAGTGTTCTATGATGAAGTAGGTACAACCACCCAAAGTAAGCATTTGAAAACTTTTATAGCAATTTTTTATTGTTGTTCAATTATGGTTGTCCCCATTTTCTCCCCACTACTCTCCTCTGTCCTACCCACCCCTGACCTCCCACCTTCAATCCTCCCCTCCTGAAAACTTTTGTAGCAATTTGACATTACTACAATATCCATATATGTGCTTTCACATTTTGTAAAATTACTGTACTGCAATAGATTATACAGTTTTAAGCCATAGATTGTTTAAGAAGTATTTATCTAGACTATATATATTGGGACAGAATTGTTTTGTTGTGAAGTATTTGTGATTTACTTTTTAAGATATTGCCATTAATTTCTGAAGAATAATTAGAATAATGTGCTGGTTTAGATTCACACCTGAAATGTGGAATGTCTTTGTTTCTTTGTTCTCTATTTACTCTGCTTTTTCTCTGATTATTTTTAAAACTTGCTTTTGGTGAAAAATTATTCAGTTTTCATTTTATTTCCCCTCTACTATAGAATTTAAACACTCCGTTCTTCTAGTGATAACCCTTCCGAAATTTAATTTATGCTCTCTCCTCTTACATGTTATTTTAAACCAGTTTTGTGCTTCAGTTTCTTTTGAGCTTCTTATCTTCCTTCTGGAATAATTTAATTTATAGTAACTAAAAAGTTTCAGTGTGAAGAATTCATTTATTTTATTAATTGAAATTCTATTGATAGCAAATTCTTAGTGTTGTTTTAACTAAAATACACATTTTTCTTTTGAATAAATTTCTATGCAACAGTATTTTCTCAGTACATGGAATAATTGTTCTATCATCTTCTGGCTTCTAATGATGCTATGGAGGTATTTACAGTCAATCTAATTACAATCATTTGGGGGAAAGGTCTTTCAGGCAGCTTTAGAAATCTTACTGTATTTAGTTTTCTGAAGTTTCACTATGATGTGATGTGTCTAGCTATGGATTCCTTTTTGTTTACTCAAGTGAGATTCATTAGCCTCACTTTATCTGAAGATCTGTGCTTTACAATTCTGGAAAGTACCTGTGTTTTTTCCTCCCTTTCTCTCATTATATAGATCCTTTTATCAGAAGCACAATTAGGCACATATTAAATCTTCTCACTCAGTTCTCCAAGACCCTTAAATTCTCTGACTTATTTTACATCTTGTGTCTCTGTAATATATTCTGGGTAATTCTTTCAATATATTGTACTTATTTATTACTTATTCCTTTGGCTGGTGTCTGGAGTAAACTGTTATTTAAGTCTTCCATTGGATTTTAAACTTTAACCATTATTTTTCAATTATATAAATGCTTTATAAAATGACTATGTTTCAAAAACTTAGTCATGTTTGCTCCACGTTTCAACCTATTTTCTCTTAGCATTTGTAATATGTGTATTTACATTACATATTTAGTAACTAAATTATGTGCTATTCTTTTGGATCTAATTTTAATTAAGCACTTTACTGATTCTTCTTCATATATTTTGTGATTGTGGACTTTTAGTTTATGTTTGGCAGGGCTTTCTCTCTAAGAATTCTGAGACGTTTCCTTTCCTCCTGCCAGATGTTCTGGTACAAGACTAATCAATACTGATTAGTTATGATAATTTTCTATTTGGGGGAGCTCTGAGACCACCTACAGAGTGCAGATTTAAATGTTAAGCCATGTAAATATAAGTCAGTGATCACAGATTTTCAAGAGGAAACATTTTCCCGCTCAATCTCAGATCAGGCTACATAAGTTTGTTTTTTAAGTCTACCTTTCACCAAGGGTCCAATCTTTCATGAATTCTGGCTTTGTTTGGTGCTCCCTGCTTTGAGTTTGCATAGCCATTAACACTCAGTCCTCTTAGGCACCAGACTCAGAAAACCCCTCCAAAGCAGCTCTGATGTCTACATCAGCTCCCATTCTGAATGTTAGTGTGCTCTTCTCTATGGACCCTGATTATTTCCCTTCCTCTCTTGGAAGCTCTGTTCTGAGTCTAAAATTAATATTTGCTATATTTTACCCAACATTTCTGGCTATTTTATATTCATAGAGTTTTTCAAAGTATCTAATATGTCATAACACTGAAAATGGAACTGAAATTTCATCTTTTCTGTTAGCCACACTCTAAGTGCTCCTGACTCCACAGCTCTGTTCCAAACATCCACTTACCCTGCAGTGACTTTCTCCATTTTCCTGAGTCCTCTGCATAAAGTAAGATTGGACTCAATTTCTGCCTCCTTTATGAAGCATTTTTTCACATTCTCACCCTGAAGTAAACCTCACTTTATGGGATAGGGGTCAGGTATCAGTGAAGCAATGTCATTGTCTAGATGTCTAGTGTCTCAGGAGAGGAAATGGGTGCCACTCTTCCTTATTATGTAGCAGTATTATGCTGTGAAGTAAAATTTCAGTTTTAACTCGCATTGTGCTCAAATGTGCAAGAAATGTAATTCCTTTCATGTCCCGTTACTTGTGTTGTCCTTCCCCCTAACCGCAAGTACATCTTAGTCTTAGCACATTTACTTAATGCCAAACCCATTCAATTTGCTCTCAGATCCACTGCTTTAATTAGTCCCTTTCAATAGTGTTCACTCTAAAACAATATCTTTTAATATCTCATATTTCTTAGCTCATTATCCTTGTCTCAGTTTCTTTCTAAAATGGCTTTAGAAGAGTATTGAAGAACAGAGCATGTCCAGCACAACCTTGTATCAGAGAGCAAAAGTCAAAGTCTAGAGGTGTGGTATTACCTGGCTACTCACGTCACTGCACAAGATGCCTTTTCACTCGGAGCACTGCACCCTGCTAGGACCCTTAGATAATGAGTGAGGCCTGCATAACTAAGGTCTAGTCCCCTTTGACTCTGGTTGAGGACCTCTGGACCACTGCCACAAGCTCCCTTTGCCCCTGTGCCTAGCAGCCCACCACAGTACCCACAGTGAGCCGATGGGGCACCTGGCTCTCCAACCTCCACCCATGCCAAGTGTGACTGGAGATGATATAAAAAGCTAAACCTCCAAACCTTCAGGTTTACTTTCTTGTGCAGCACCCCTCATATCTAACAAACATACCTTCCCATTTTGGCCAATACTGTGTTTTCACTGATCCTGGATTTCAAACCTGTAGCCTCAGAGAATGGCCTCTGTGTCTTTGTGATTTAATACCTTCTCACAAATTTTAATTCTTACCATATTCCCACTCCTCACTTGGAGGTAAGCAAAATGAACTTCTAGTGCTCAGAGTATTAACCCAATTATTAAGTCAACACCTTATCAGAGATAATATGAATAAAGATAAAAATAGCTAAATCACCACTCTTCAGCCTATTCTTCTGTTAAGATTATAACTTTGCATGATATTAGCAGAAAACCAAGACTAGAAAAGTAGAAGATATTTTAATAAATTGTGGGTCGCATATAATAATAAAATTAGCAAATTCCTGTTGTCTCCAGAAATACACATATAAAACAATTCTCTAGCTATTTTTATTTTCTCTCTCAGTGGCAGAGTAGCCTTAGCATTTAGTGAACTGCGATGATTTCCTGTGTACTAGGCTTTGGGATACCAGCACTCCAAAGGGGTGATGTTTCTTGAAAATGAGGTGTGTAGCCAAATCTAAGTGGGGAGAAAAAACCTGCTTAGCTGTTCCCTTTAAGGGACTTCTTTCAGCTGGGAGGGGGTACCCCCAAAACCCAGAATTTATTTATAAAAAATTATGTATTTATTCTTATGTATTTTAACTTCAGTCACCTTCAAAGTACTATTTGATGCAATGCACCTATTGAGACTTTTTTCCACTGCTCAAAACAGTTTTGAACTGATCAATTTTGATGCCTTTTGAGTGCTTCTGCCATTTTTTGTTTCACATTTTCCATATTGGCAAACATTTCCCTTTGAGGACTTTTTTCATCTGGGGAAACAAAATAAAGTATCTCCAGATAAGATCAGGTGACTAGGGAGTGTGGGGCACAGAGTTCACAGCATTTTTGGTCAAAAACTTCTGAACACTCAGCTTGGGCAGGTTTGCTCATAAATCACCCATCATGAAATGGGCAAATGCATTGAAAGAGTCTTCAAAAAAAAATTCACTGAAGCCAAATGCAGCCTCTCACAACAATGCCAGCTGGTACAGTGATAACAGATGGCTTCCTAGAATGCTCACCTAGAGGGGAAGCCTGTACTGCAAGGGGCCTGACCCCCAGGAGATAATTTTGGTTTTCTTGGATCCCCCATTATAACCTCCTGGCATATTTGTCCCAGGCCCAGACCAGCCCGGAGAGAATTACAGCACCATGACACCCTCACCTAACTCTCCACTCCTTTGAATCCTTAACACTTCCAGCATCACCATTAGTATCTGGATCTCTATTGGGAATGCTGCTCCGCTAGTTCTCCCCTCCCTTTCCTTTATTTTCTGCCATGTCTCCTTCCATAGGAGGTAAAAGCTGCAAAAAGTTTGCCTTAACTTCATTTATGCACTCTTAGCACTTTCTCCTCACTGAATCACTTTGCCTCTGGGCTAAAATATCTAAAATACCTTCACAGTGAAATCCAAAAATGAATATCAATGAAAAGGTTGGACTAACTGATCTCTAAGGGCCTCTCTAGAGAAGAGTTTTATGACTTCATGTGAGGACAACAATATAAAAGAAAAACCTAATACAATTCTTGAAAAAAAATCTTAGAAGTATTGAAAATCTGTTGATGTGTTAAGTGATATTCATTCACTTAATGTGTTAAGTGATGAAATGTTAAGTAATGGCAGACTCAAAAAAAATTACATTTCTAGCCTCAATAACCCCATAAAACCTCATTTTAAGTATAAAATACCTAGATGCAAGAAAAGTTAAATAATATTTGAGGAGTTCATTTAATCATTCATTTATTTATTTATGAATGATAAAGGAACTGAGTCTGCGAGCCTTACCTGCAGATGATAAAGTGAGCAGTTAATTTCATAGGGCTTCAACAGAGTAAAGGTTACTTGGATTTCATGTAGGCTGAGTACCCAATCATCTTCCACATGGGAAATTAGAAATGTCTTCTTGGAAAAAGTAATGTCTCAGCTGAGGTTGAAGGGGTGTGTGGGCGTTGTGTTGGGAGCCATGATCAAACTGAAGGAAAGAAGGACACAGCAAAGACAATCGTTCCTATAAAGGTACAAAAGTTAGATTTAGGGCACCTGCTTTTCAAGTCAGGGTACAGAACCTTTAAACAATATAAAACTATACAGTAATGTACAGTTTAGAAGATGCCATTGAAAATAGCAAGCGAATTGCCACTTGTGTGAGGTAAATAGAACGCCTAGAACATCAGAGGCTAACGGAAATTACTTGAAATTGACCATGCTAACACCTGTGGCCAGGGTACGATGATAAGTAACTTCTAGTACAGTTAACAGTGTGGTCAAAGGCAGAGTCAGAAAAATGCATGAAATTTTCAGGAGACTGTAGGTAGTCCCATTTGGCTAAACTTAGGATATAAATAAGAATTCACTAGAGAAAATTTGCCTCCTCCCAATACACTTCACCTCTACCACTGACTGAAAGGAAGAATTACGATAGCTCCACAGAGTCCCCCATTGTGCACTGGGAGGGGGATAGTAAATTGCACTATCTTAGAAAATCAGAGAGAAATGACTTTTCAGTGCGGTGTGGCCACAGGATGCCCAGCTACAGAACACACTCCAAGTGCCCTGGTTGTACAGTCCACAGTTTGGAATCATCCTCTGACTGTAGTACTAATTTTAACACTATTGAAAATAAATTTTGTTTGGAATTAAAAACACATGATCATGCCTGCTGCATGTTTCTCAGCAGCTAATCATGCCATCAGCCCCTTGCACAGAACTCATGTCTGCTCGGTGCCGCAGCAGGCTCCTACCAGCTGAATTGCTCATCTTTGCTCTATGTAGATAAGGTCCATACAAAGAAATCAAATCTGATCCTCTAACTGTGGCACGTTTGTAATCACCCCACCCCAAGTACATCCCCAAATACTGAAGAGATTGGGGATCAAATGTAGTTAGAATGGACCTGTTGAAGGGACCTGTCGAAGAAATATAGGTAGGGAATACTTATTAGGTTTCAAAACAGCTAAAGGAGTAAGACAGATTTTTTAAATTAAGAAATCTGTAAGTCAGCAAAGTCTATATTTTCAGAACATTGTAATTATATTCATATAATCAAGCGGGCTTGATTTGTTAGATTTGGAAGATATCAAAGTATAATGTTTTTGTAAAAAATTTAGTACTTTAAAATTTTATATTTTTATTCAAAGATATGAGAAATGTAAAGTATTAACTATTATATGTTCAGGAAATAATTTGTATAAACTATATGGTGTTCAGAAATTTCACTCAAATAAGCATATAATAAGGGTATTAGACTATTGTTAATAAAGAGAAATGTCACACAGCTTACATTATTATTCATTAATGTCACTTTATACAAAATAAAAATTAAGAAATCATTCAAAGCTTTTTCTCTTTATTCCAAATGTGCTTTCATACTCTCAAAATTTAGAAGCTATACAGTCAGTCATCCTGCCTTCTGTTAATGTAAAAGCCATTCTTTAAATTTTATTTATTCATTTTTTTTTTTAGAGAGAGGGGAAGAGAAGGAGAAAGAGAGGGAGAGAAATATCAATGTGTGGTTGCCTCTCATGTGCCCCATACTGGGGACCTGGCTCACAACCCAGGCATGTGCCCTGACTGGGAATCGAACTGGTGACCCTTTGGTTCACAGCTGGCACTCAATCAACTGAGCTACACCATCCAGGGCAAAAAGCCATTTTTTAATCAATTTTCAGAAACATTTATTTTTTTAAATTGTAAAATGAATGTGTGGTCACGAGTAAATAACAACTTGAAGAAAACAATTTTGTACTCTCACCACTTACAAATAATCACCATTCATAGTTTGATGTGCATTCATTACTAGCATGACTTTTAATCTATGTGTGTATTTCAAAAATTGAGATCCTTGTATACATTTGTGTTCTATCCACCCCTTTTTAGTGTCTTTTATTTTAAACATTATTCAAAGTCAATATGTCCTATTGGAAATTCCAGTTTTAGTAGTATTATACTATCACAAACTCTGAATGTACAATAATTTTTTAGTCATCCTGTGATTGTCATACATTTAGGCTATTTTCATCTCTCTTCCTATTGAAAGTAACATTTTAATGAATATCTTTGTCTACATCTTTTGTTTAAAGTTATAATTATTTTAATGATAGAGATTTCTGCCCTGGCTAGTATGGCTCAATGGATTGAGTGCCTGCCTGCAAACCAAAGGGTTGCTGGTTCAATTCCCAGTCAGGGCACATGCCTGGGTTGTGGGCCAGGTCCCCGGTAAGGGGTGCATGAGAGGTAATCACACATTGATGTTCCTCTCCCTCTCTTTCTTCCTTCTCCCCCCTCTCTAAATATTAATAAATAAAATATTTTTATAAAATAAAAAAATAATATAGATTTCTAGGAGAATTACTGAATCAATATGTAAGAACTTTAAAATTATCTTGCCACATTTCTTCTCAGGAAGGTTTTGTCTTTGTTTTAACTAATTTATTCTCAGTATATTAAATCCTCAACAGCACTGTGCATTTATCTTGGTTATCATAATGGACAGAAAATGGTCATCTGCTCAAATTTACATTGATAAGATTATTAGTGAAATGGAACATTTTTTACATATATAACTCATTTGAATTGTTTCTATTAAGTGTTCATATCTTCTATTATATTTCCTTCTCCTTCCTATTAATTGAATAGAATTTAGGGTTTAAGACACTGAGTTGAAAAAAATTTAAAGTAGGTAACAGTAAATGTCACCTTGTAATTACATAAATCCTTAAAAATTAGGCAACTTTTACTCTCTATCAGTTAACTCAATGATAATTTTAATTAACACATAATTTTTGTCTCAGTTCAGCTTTTGGTTTTCTTTTAAGCTTGGCTTTTACTTTTGAATTCCTTCATCAAGTTCTCACCGAAGACATATATAGTGTCTCTGTTTTCTTTCACTTAACTCATGCCCATTCTTTCAGGCCACATGTCCCATGCCACATTCTTAGACCTATTACCTAGTAGCAGCCAGGAGGATCTGAAAAGCCAAGGACTCAAAGACAAAGACAATGGGACAGGGTGGAGGTTTGAATGTGGAAGGTGGGGGATGGGTAGGGCAGGGGAGAGTAATGGGGGAAAAATGGAGACAATTATCATTGAACAACAATAAAATTTGTTTTAAAAAATTCATGGGCCAGCTAAACAAATCTTTAATATTGGAATTTAAAGGTAACAAGAGAGATCTATTTATATACAAAAGGACTTTCTGCTCCATAGTTTATAAAATTGCTTATAAAATCTGTCTTGAACAGAATATTAATCTTTCTAGCATAAATAAATAAATAAATACACAAAAAATTGCTATATGTGGAATTTACTAAGAAGGCATTCAATATGCCCATTTAATTTACAAGAAGTCTTGGAAAATTTGAGTAAGCTTTATTTGTCCTGAATTCTAGTTGTATTTAAACTATAAGGGGAACTCCAGATTTTTTTACTTGTAAAAGTTGTGGAATTTTTACTCTTTACTTTGTCAAGGATCCATTTTAATACTGAGAAAAACAAATTATCAAGCTCAGTAACAGGAATAGTATAAGCTTTCCAGCGGAAAGGGTCAGAGCTAAAATTGAAGCTTTAGCAACCAGAATGCCTTCTTACATTTAGATAATTTTCCATCAGGTGAATGATAGTTGTGAAATTTACATTAAACATAATTTTTTGCCCACATCTATCACCTTCTGAATATCTAGAAATCACAACAAAGAAATTCTTTCAAAAGAGTAGAGGTTTTTCTTTTCCTACAGACTTAAAAAAATAAAAATACATTTGGTGTCCTTTTCCAAAGATTTCTAGTTGGAATTCTCTGTTTACTGCTGGCTGCTGTACCATTATAAGTTTGATACCTACTAAAACAAGAATCCAAACCAGATTTAACAATTCTTCTCTGAAATGAGTTAACTTGTCATGGCTACAGAGCAGACTGAATTGAAAAGCAAAATTAATCTGCCTTCACAAAGGAGAAATCTAGCTTATTATGTAGCCTGTGACAGTAATTAGTGCTGCTTAGTTTTCTTTCCATGTTCAGCCCAAGAAATCTAGTAATAATTCAGGTGTGTGGAAAATGTGTATTGAGCTTCATTCATTTTAGCCACATGGGAGGAAGAGTGATTGGCATGTTTACACACTTTCAATCTCTCTGAAAAGAAGCTTCTGATATGCACTTCCACTCTACAATTCTCATCCAGTTTCACATAAAACTAAATACTTTTCCATTTTCTAGCAGAAAAAAGAGAATTGATCAGGAACTTCAATGGAAGCTTGTAAAATCATTGATAATTAATTGAATAATTTATGAAATAAAAAGTATTTCAGATGCTTTCTCATACTTGCAACTATTTTTGAATACAGAAAGATATAAGCAATATTTTTAGCTTTTTATCTGTATTTAATTCTGATATACTGCTTTTAAAACCCAGTTTTAATATGAAAAATTAGTGAGAGTGTCTTTTTCTGAACATAGATTTTTCTTGCTTCCCAGAAAAGTGATTATTTTTGTTTTTTTCTAAAGCAACAAAATCTCAACTAATAGCTCAAAAAATAAAGAACAAGGAATAGATAGAAAAGATTTAGAGAAAATAAAATCAAAAGGTCAGAAAGATTTGAGTTGAGGAAGAGAAATGCTTCCAGAATAATTCCCCTTTTTATGGCTTTAGTCACTGGGTAGCTAATGGGACCTTTCATAAAGATGTAGAATATAAAAAGAGGAAGAGATTTGGAGGGGAAATCAAATGGTTCAGCTTTCAGTATATTATGTATAAAGTATGTATGGTATCGGCAGTCTGATATGCAAGTGGAAGCTTGAAAAAGAAGTCTGGGCTTAAATAGATTTGGGAATCCTTAATATTAAAACAGTCAGGGAATTCATAGGATGGAGTAAAATCAGCTAATAGAATGGCAATAATCTATAAATCAATACCCATTCTCCCAAAGGAAAAGTATTTCATTTTTCTGAATTTTAGCACCAATGAACAATCCATTATTGAACCAAGGAGCAGATTTACTAGAATGCTCATATCTACTCCTTACCGTAATTTTTGGTCATCAGTCATGACTACCCATAATCAATATAAATTTATTTAATTCTTAAAGAAGGTGAAGCCAACAGTCATGATTAAGGAAAATGTGTGTTCTTGAGCAATCAAATTTGGAAAGAAATCCCTAGCATACAATAGAACTTTCTCTAGCTAAATAAGTAAATTCTCCCTTATGAATGTGTTTGCCACTCACACACTTTCATGTCAATGAAAGAAGAATCAAATGGCTGAGCTTCCTTAATAATTTATATTATAGTACATAAGAATTGAAATTTTATTTTTAAGTTAAATACTGTTAGTATTTAACTACCATCTATGAGAAACGCAAGCAATCCTGCAAATATGTTTTATATATTTTAAGCACAATACTAGAATCAATTATTGAGATAAAATGAGTTAACATGAATTCTTGAACTAAATCATTGTATTTTACTTTTTTAATTAATTTTTTTTTTTTTTTTTTTTTTTTTTAAGGAGAAAGAGGAAGGGAAGGGGAGAGAAACAGAGAGAGAGAGACATTGATCTGTTGTTCCACTTTCTCGTGCACTCGTTGGTTGATTCCTGT
Source organism: Anoura caudifer (assembly GCA_004027475.1). Lineage (NCBI taxonomy): Eukaryota > Metazoa > Chordata > Mammalia > Chiroptera > Phyllostomidae > Anoura > Anoura caudifer. The sequence continues at coordinate 186,100 of PVKU01002966.1, forward strand.
ATGTGCGATATGGCAGACCCTTCTGCGTTGCGTGGGCCCAGCTCCCGCTCAGAGATGCACAGGACCCACGCCCACAGATAGTTCTTTTGTCGATAATTAGATTTGCAATATACTTAGGCTGTTTAGAGACTGGCTTTCTGCTGAAACCCACTCACCCTGCTAGTACCTTTTAGGCCCAGATTAACTGCCTGCTTATTCATTTGCTAATGTCCTTTTTCTGTGATGTAATGAGGGGCATTGGCTCCTTTGTGGTAACAGGGATAAGAGGAATGATCTTGGAATGTAAAGAGATATTTTTAGAATAAAGGCCTCTCAGGGTGGAGGCCATGGCTTTGGATCCTCTTGAGAGAAAAGCTAGTCTGTTGTCCTTATTCCTCCACCAGACTCGGTAGTCTGTGTGTATGTTTTCATTCGTCCATAATGACGCAGACACTGCTGGCCGGTGTCCACTTCAGTGCCCTGACTGGTGATTGAACCCACAACCCTGGCACATCAGGACAAAGCTCCAGCCAACTGAGCTACCCAGCCAGTGCTAAAGCCTTTCATTTTTATAGAAGAATATAGTAAGGGTAGGGTGTAAGCATATCACTCATAGAGAGTAGGGAGAAAAGTGATGTGGAATAGACAGCTTTTCTGAAGGCTGATAGTTTACTTGTTCCTAAACGAAAGTGTATGGAAAAATATCTCTAGATGTAGCAACGATGTGATTGTAAAGAGGTGGGTGTTGTGGGACAGTTATTTAGGAAAAATAAAATGCAATGCATGTTTAACAAATGAAAGGGAACATCAACACACACAAGGGATTACAACGTTTAATGTAACTTGGTAAGATAAAATCTTCCAAAAGCTTTAAATTTGATCAGCTATGACTGAATACATCTCTTATGGCACAGATAATTGTGTGAATTATTAACTTGAAAAGAAGACAACTTAGAATAAATTTACCATTGACAATTCAAGCAAAAAAGATAAAACTATTAATTGTATAGTTTATTAGAGAATGAGACATTTAAAGATCATTAAAAATCACATTTTCCTAGATTTGGAAGTTTAAATTGAGAAATGTCAAAAACACCAAAAAAAGAGCAAGTTTTTTGTTTCTTTGGGGGGCGGGAAGTCAGAACAGATACAATATACTCAGAGGATGGCTGGTAGGGGAAGTTACAGTCGAAAGACTGTACTCTCAGGGTGAACTCACAGAGCCAACTTAAATGATGGGACTCCGGGTCAACTGATGTCATTTCATCTATTACTTCCCATCTTCTAGCCACCACAGGCCACAAACTTCCAATGGTTCATGTTGAGCATAGGTACTCTTCTCCAGCTAGCTGGTGGAACAGAATTCCAACTAGGTATTATTCTCTCAGGAATACCGATGTGAACTATATATGTTACCCTTTCTTTTCCTTCCTTTATGTTTTCACTGAATCTTAGAGCAAAAGGGGACTTGAAAAATCATCTAGTTCAGGGATAATAAGCAGTATACATGGTGCTTTGTTTCTTTTTTCTCTCCCCATGGGAAACATCACTACTCCATGGAATGTTCTTTCCTAGGAAACAAATAAAGACTTAAATGTTAGACCTGAAACCATAATAATCCTAGAAGAAAGCATAAGCGGTAAAACCTTGGACACTGCTCATAGCAATATTTTATCTGATAGATTTCCTAAGGCAAGAGAAACAAAAGAAAAATAAACAAGTGGGACTACATCAAACTGAAAAGGTTTTGCACAGCAAAGGAAACCATCAACAAAATGAAAAGACAATCTGCTTGATGGGAGAACATGTTCAACAAGGATACATCTGATAAGGGGTTAATATCCAAAATTTATGAAGAATTTCTAAAACTCAATACCAGAAAAGCAACCCAATTAAAAAAATGTGCAAAGGACTTAAATAGACACTTCTACAAAGAGGACATACAAATGGCCAACATGCTGCAGACACCGGCCCACAGTGTCCGCGTCATTATGGATGAAATGAGACATTCACACGGACTACCGAGTCTGGTGGAGGAAAAGGGATAGCATGACTTTTCTCTCAAGGGGAGCAAAAGCCACGGCCTCCACCATGACAGGCCTTTATTGGGTTTCTCGGCATATTACATGATAGTCCTCATTTACTATGCACAGGTTCCCTTTAGGTAGTTACCTTTTACAGACAGCAAAGGAGATGCTGCTGCTGATCACATCACAGAAAAAGGATGTTTGCAAATGAAAAGGGAAAAGTGGTTTTATCAGTTACTCTGGCCCTTGCAAGGTTTAGCATAGATTTTAGGAAGTTACGATAAGCACTTGCTGTCTCAGTTCAGGGTGAAGGAGTTTTAGCAAAAGCAAGTCTCACAGCAGTCCAGGCACGGTGCAGGCCTGATTCCCCATGGGAGAACCTATCCGTGGGTGTAGGTCCTGTGCATCTCCAAGTGGGAGCTGGGCCTACACTATGCAGAATGGTCTCCTACACCAACAGACATATGAAAAGATGCTCAACATCACTAACCATCAGAGAAGTGCAAATTAAAACCACAATGAGTTATTACCTGACACCTGTCAGAATGGCTATTATCAATAAATCAACAAACAAGCATTGGTGAGGCTGTAGAGAAAAGGAGAACCCTTTTGCACTGTTGGTGGGAAAGCAGACTGGTGCAGCCACAGTGGAAAACAGTGTGGAGGTAGCTCAAAAAATTGAAATGGAAGTGCCTCATGACCCAGCAATTCCACTTCTGGGAATTTATCTGAAGAAACCCAAACACTAATTTGAAAGAACATAAACACTCCTATGTTCATTGCAGTGCTGTTTACAATCACCAAGATATGGAAGCAGCCCAAGTGTCCATCAGTAGATGAATGTATAAAACAACTGTGGGACATTTACACAATGGAATACTACTCAGCCATAAAAAAGAAAACTTTACCCTTGGGACAGCATGGGAGAAAATTATGTTAAATGCAATAAGCTAGAGAAAGAAAAATACCATATGATTTCACTCATATGTACAATTTAATGAACAAACTGAACTAACAAACAAAATAGATACAGACTCATAGATAGAGAGCAGTCTGACAACTCTAGGGGCAAGGTTAGTGGGTGGAGGGATCAAGCAAAAAGGAAAAAGACTCATGGACATGGAAGTGTGGTGATTGCAGGGGGTGGGTAGGTATACAGGGGATAAATGGCAATGGAAAAATACAATAAAAATAAATTTAAAAAATTCTGCTTCCCAATTGCTAGGAGAGCACTTAAAGCAGCTGCTTCCAGTCCATTGGTATTCCAGGTGAAAACATTTTGCCACACCCATTCTAGTCCAGATTTCCATTTCACAGTTAAGGAAACAGAGGCTCAGAACTCATTTACGGCTGAATTAGAAAGCCAGCCAATAATGTTGAAATGAGGCTTTTCTCTATTGCAAGTAGTTTGATCCATGCAAGAAGTAAAACTTTAATCTCTTTTGCCCCATATTCCAAGTTCCTGAACTGAAACATATACATTGAACTCTTCTGAAATGAGCTGACAATTTGAAAGGCTTATTATTATTATTATTATTTTTTTTTTTTTTTGCTGTTTGGATTTTACACAAAAGTAAGAGAATGTTCAGGGAGTTGTCACTGTAACTGATTCTTTTCATATAGATTAAATAAAATTTTCCTAAATACTGGGGAACACGCTACTTGTCCTGCAATCAAATGAACAGTAAATTTTGCAGAGGCAAAATCTTCCACCCTCAAATTATCTGCTTCATCCATGAAATAATGTCAAGCAGAGTGCCATAATTTGTAAAGTGCCCTGAGGGAAAATGCCACCCAAGGGTGATCACCTTCCTGTAACTGCTTGGCCTCATTTAACTCAGTGAGACTTCCATTTATCTTTTCCTGAGACCCAGTGTGGAGAATAAAGTAATCACCAGAATTTAAAAATAACACAATGTACAACTATTGCCCCTAAGCCCATCACAGGTGATGCACTGCAGAGAAAAGTCCTGGGTGCATTTAACATCTCTGTGTGTGATTGATTATGAGCTGGGGAGAGTAGTCATTAAATTTGCCAAGTACATCCCATCATCAGGATAGGTGAGCACCTAGGAAGACGGGATTACAACTAAAAATGACCTTGACAGTCTGAAAAATGATTACAAACAAATGAAATTGAGTTTCCTAGAATCAACTGTGCAGCAGAATACTTGCCGAAGAGACCTTGGACTGCTCAAATTCAAGTTTGAAACAGATGCGTTGTTACCTAGTAAGTTGCAGACCGTGTTTGGTCAAAAAAGACAGTTTGCTGATTAGAAAATGTAGTTCTGAATTGTACAATTAAAAGAAGCTGAGTAATATGTACTTCATAAAGTGTATAACCAAATATTTTATTAAATATAGTATATAATTTTATTAATGAACTAATGAAAATGTCAATCACTAAGTAATGTTTTTAGATTAATTTGCGAGGTATATAAATTGAGAAAGTCTTAGAAACCCTGGAAAAGAGCCAGAGATCTAGAATGGAAAGAATTCCAAGGAAAGTAGAAAAAGTTAAGAAGTGTTAATAAAAGGATTTAGAAGTATTGAGAGTGCAAAGCTGGACAGCATCCAAAGCGAAGTGATGAGAAACAGGTTAACTTTATAAGAGTTTCAGGCCATGAATAAAAAGAAAAGATCTGGAATGCTATAAATTCTGACTTCATTTTGGAAAAATACTTCGTAGACATAGTGCCAATCCAAGTATTAACTTACAGCTTTTCTTGGATTCAACAGTACATAGGACCTAAGAGTCTATGATCTTGTAAGGGTAAAAATATTTATGTAGCATTTAATTTCTCTCCATGAGGAAATACTAATTTATGAGAATAGTTTGAGTCCCATAACCTTTAAGAATAAGTGATTACAAAGCTATTGTTTTAGCTATTGAGAAATTATAAAATTCTTTTTGAAATTATTTAATTGTTGTTCAATTACAGTTGTCTGCATTTACCCCCCACCACTTCTCCCCACCCCAGCCATCCCCCCTCCCTTCCCTGCTTCCACCCCCCCTTGGTTTTGTTCATGTGTCCTTCATAGTTGTTCCTGAAAACCCTTCTGTCCTTCCCCCAATTATCCCTTCCCACCTCCCCCCTAGTTACTCTCAGATTGTTCTTAATTTCAATGTCTCTGCTTATAAAATTCTCTCAAAACTCTGTTATAAAATATTTAGTGTTTTTAGTATTATTTGATTTGGAGTATTACAAAGAATATGTAATATTTCTTAGTAATGCTGATATTACATAATATCTATTGTGGAAAATAAGAAAAACCGTCATAATAACTTCTATATTACCCATGGACTTTTAATGCTACATAGACTTTTGACCTAATCCTAGTAATCATTTCATTTGACAAATTATGTAATGTAACAATACCTTTAATAACTATAAATACTTGAATTGATGGCCACACAGTGCTTTCAAGTACAGTAACATTTCTTTTAAAAAATAACCAAATCATTCAGTAAAAGAGCCTTTAAATTTGTTTAAATGCACATAAAATATATAGTCTGTGTGCTGATTTCCAGCTGCTACTGTGATTGTGAAATATAGCAGTTTTTCAAGAGCTAGAGTGATTTTTCTGCCACATGTAACCTTGAAACAATTTTACCAATTTTAAAAACTACTCATGCATTTGGCTATTGATAGCTTATATTTGCATATAGTAATCTTCAGATGAGTCTTTGTATAATTAAAAAGCCTTTTCATTGTGTTCTTAATTTGTTTTAAAATATCACTTCTTTTTACAAAACTACCTCTGTTGTTGTATCCTCAGCTTATAAACAAACAAAAACTATATGGTAACCCCACATTAACTTCATAGGTCTTCTAAAGGAATTGACCAAAGTCTCCAGCACACAGCTAGTTCTGAACTGTTTAACTTGTAAATGTAATGTTAGTTTCAGCAGCTGCTTCTTTATCATGATAGAAATGTTGTCATCTGCAGTTCAAGCCATGGGAGTAGGAAGAGAGAGGGAGTAAAAAAAGAGAATGAATATTGGTACAAGGTGAACAAAAAGTCTGGACATTGCCTGGAAATATGGGCTAGGGGTAGAAATGTTCTCTGGAAAGTAGTGCAGAAACAGAAATCTGACAGTTTGTAATTTGCATGCTTTCTCTAATGAATAGCAGAAAATGTTCCTGTTTCCAATAGTAGAAAAAATGGATTTCCCAAATGTTGATGTGGTCTGGCTATACTCACTCTCCCTTTTCCCCATCTCAGTGCCTGCCCAGTGAGGACTGTTGTTCAGACTGAGGAGGAGTGGAATAGGAAAAAGAGAGAGGGAGAGAGAGAGACTGACAAAGACCAAAAGTGGCTGAAGCAGTGCACAAAGCCTGTGGTTCCAGAGGAATAGATTCACTGGTTGTAAGCTAGCAAGTCTGTGAAAGAAACCATAACATTCTCCTGAAGAACAGTGACAGGGATGTGCCCTCTCTCACCCCAAATTATCAAGTTCTTCAACGAATTACAAGTCTAATTTGGAATATGATGAACTTATATGCTATACTTATATGCATACTTATATGCTATATAACCAAAGAAAACTAAACTGCCACCAGATAAGAAAAAAACCTGGTCCTGAAATATCATGTAAGACAGGACTCCCTGCTCGAAGCAATGCTACTAAGGTTGTAATCTTTCTTTCACCCTCCATGCAGAAGATGAGCCAGTCAAGTGCAAGTGCAAGACAGGAGAAATAACACTGGAATGAGCATAAGCAATATTTAAATTAAAGTGTTTAACATCTGAGTACTTGTCCATGCATAAGTTGAGTCAATAAGTATATACATTTGTCTGTTTTGAAGTTAATTTGATTCAACTCTCTGTCCTTGGTTATGAGATTGAATCTTTGACAAGTATTATTAGAAACAAACAATATAGAGATAACATCTTCACTTCTATTTTAGCAATGAGAACTCTGCAAATTGAAAAATGTCAAAAAGGCACAGTCTTATTATTTTTGGCATTAGTTATCCAAACTAAAGATTTGGCCTGAAAGAAGGAAATAAGAGGTTGAAATTCATATTCTCCCAGATGAAAAGTAGCAATTCTTATCACAGTCCAACCTACTACAACTTAGATAACCAAAGAACAGTATTGAAGGTGGAGTTTCAGAATTATATAGGGTGTCTTTTATAGAAACAAACAAAAATTGCTACCAATGTTAAATAGTGTCACATTTTTCCTGAGATTGTGCTGTATTAGACTAAGACTGGCTACACTACTGTTGGCATTTAGAAATGTTTAAAGTCCTTACTCTCCAAGTTAGCCTTCTCTCCCAAAATACAGAATACTTGTCTATTCTGTCTACCTATATTATTATCCCCATTATACAGAGGAGGAAATGTGAAACTATTTTGTTGAAGCAAAAAAAGTTTCGAACATATTTTCTATTACTTATGACAAGGGTCAGCAAATTAAGGTCCATGGACCAAGTTTAGCCTGTAACCTATTTTTATATGTCCCTATAAGTAAGAATGAGTTTTACATTTTAAGGGATTTAAAAAAGGATTATGCAGTGCCAGAGACATCATATGGCCCATAAAACCTAAAATATTTATTACTTGTACCATTGTGGGGCTATTAATAATATTGTCCCTTTAAATGTAACAAGTGATTGACTATTAGTGAATTAAATAATTTGTATAAAAATTGGAATGTATCTAAACCTACAAAATATTGTAGAATGCAGACACTCATTTCATTTATAAAGTACTATAACATAGAATTAGTTGATGAGTCAAACATGCATCAGTATTTTGATATCAAGAAGGAAAAAGCTTTTCTATTTGTAAACTTGACCAACTCAACAGAATATAAATAAACTGACAGGGCAAATCTTTGCCAGTACAGCCCATAAATAGGAGCCATACAATAAAAACTTTCTCTCTAGATGTTTTTATAAATAGATATTAGCTTATTATAATAAAATAGAAACCCACATAAAGTAGCGTTCAGTTCTCTAGTAAGCACATTAAAGGCTTGGAGGCCACTGGAAGGAGGGATTCTAAGCATCAGCTGCAGTCAGTTTTTGCACCTTTCATCACCTAAGTCTTGACACCTGTTCCTGTTGTTAAGTTTCTAAGCCTGCCTATTGTGCTAAGCCAAGAGTTCACCTTCCCAAAGCATTTCAAATTTTGTAGGAAGAAGAATTTTGTGGAAGAGTCATGGAGAAGACCTAATAAAACGAGCATGCTATTTTTTCCATTCTCCCTCACACATGCCTGGGGACCCTATTAACCAGGCTGACTATGGTGCCTAAAGATGTCTTCCCTGCCTCTGATGGTTTCCGCCTCTATTCTAACCAAGGTACTTACAGACGCATCAGCCTCCCTGCCTTAACATAACTAGTGCTGACTGCAGATCTCGGATAAAACCTTTGTCTATCAGGAGACTAGGAAAAGGTCAGGAAAATCAGCTCAACTCGGAACTGAGTAACCTTTTCGCTGTGGTTACTCCCCGCCGACCTCACACACACTCTTTTTAACTGCTTCTTTGTCAGTGTTTTGTTGAGTGAAAACTCTCCGTGTCAATCTAACAGGCAGAAAAAGTAAAAGTGGACTGAAATGCATCAATTCTGTGTGGAATTTTCAGCATCACCTCAACATTCACAAGTCTTTAAACAAGTTTCTCAGAAAGTTATTAACTGATGGTGGGACTAGGAGTTGATCTGTGAGAGGAAGAGAAAGCAGGGCTAACAGATATAACAGGCATGTTGATTCTTAGGTGAGTAGAAAATAAAATGTTAAAAATGAGGGTTTACATTTCAAAATGAAAATAAAGTTTATTTATTCAAAAATATAAAAAGTTGTTCAAACCACAATTTTAATTTTAATGCTAAAATATTTTATAGATTTTTTGTGACAGGTTACCCACAGTTACCCATTTTTGACATAGTGACATGGCAAAACTATGAGACCTAAGTCACTTGAAAACTCACTGAGAGATAGTTGTTCGTTCACTCAGTTGCACTGCTATGCAGACTGGCTGTTTATTTTCATCGCATGCATAATTTCTATATTGTTTTTTATGTCTTCCACAAAATATATGTATCTGTATAATTCTGGGGAAAAATACATTTGTAAAGGTGAAATTATAAGATAGGAACAGTTAGACATGACAAGAGGTTATTGATCTTTTAAAATAATTTATTTTTAAAAAATAAAAAATAAATAATTATTGAGCTATTGTTATATGCTTATAGCATGCTGGATGCAGCTCTAAGGTGTGCAGAGACACATGTGAAGGGGGATCCTTGCCCCATTAAGAATGACATTATAGCTAGAGTACAGACCAAAATAAGAATAAAAGATGTGCATAGTTTTGAATAAAGTAATGTAGATAACAAATTGGATGCTGTATAAAGAAAGTAACCCTGATATGGGAGGGGATTGGTTTTTCATGAAAGATCCCCCTGAGAAGATGTGAACCCTGAATGTAGAGATGAAGCCGCTGTTGAAGAGCTGAGAAAATCCATGTACAGCAGATGGACCAATAAATGTCCACTGGCAGGAATTAGGGGGGCATATTCCAAGAAGAGAAAATTTATTGTGACTGAAATACTGAATGGGGACAGGAGTAGTGAAGATGAATTGAAATGGTAGGCAAAGGAATTTGATAATTTGGGTGCTAGGAAAATAAAGAAACTGGACTCTCTAGTGTTTGCCTTGATCACGAGGGAGCTTAGAGAATACAACCTTTCCTTTGTCTTCTTTTGCTATTTTTCTGGATCCGAGTCCCTGTGAGATGCTTCTCTGTCACCTTCCAGTCAAAGAAGGGGTAAGCATTTACCCATCAAGATTTTCATACTCTAGGGTCTTCTCTATGTTAGAGCTAAAATATAAATCTTAAAGGCATTTTGTGTGTATGTCTCTAATTGCAACTTCTTAAATATGCGCGCTAGTTCTTTCCTATTCACAGCTATTGCATTTGCCAGAACTTTAGGAGGTGCGGCTCTCCTCCTGCTCAGGTGTACTAAGATAAATGCCTAGTACAAGATGTCTTCTTTTCCTGCATGCTGTGGTTGGGAACTTCTGAATTCTCTCTGACTTGGGTAGGACAAAAGTATCTTCAAGTCTACTTCTACATAAAAGTCTCTAAAAGCCAGTTTTTCTTCATTTACTTCCACGTTCTATAATTGAATATCTCCCCTTCCTCTACTTCCAATTTCCATCCAAAGCTACACATGTAGTGTCCATCTGGGTTGGTTTTATTCTTTTTCTTCTTTTTTCCATTTAACTGCCTTAATGCCTTCTGCATTGAATAATCTAATCTACCTTTCATCATCCTATGTGTGGTCCTCTTTCTCACTCATTCCTCAAGGCATCAGTTCTTCCCACAATGTACAACTATTGGAACAAAAACACTGAATGTTTAATAATTAATAGAAATAATATAGCAGTAACAGTACTTTGTAAATCATCATTACCTATTATCTCTTATTTCAAAACTCACCCATACATAAAGTTAAAAATTTTAGCTCTTTTTATGTTAAAGCCATGGCTTTAAAACTTTATTAGTGGAATTGTTCCTCAAACAGAATCCCACATGGAACTCCAACCCTCAGTATGTAAAACAGGCCAGAGGAGAGCTGCCCTAGAAGAGGAAGATGAGACAGTCCGGTTTCTTCACTGTACCCTAAAATTATGCTTCAGGCATTTATCCATATGAAATCTGATGTTCTAAAAAGTGCAATTTGAAACCGCACTGCTAAAAAATTATTCTGAATCTGTTTCTTTAAAATGTCAGATTTGGGAACTTTCCTACTTGTTCTACTTGTTATGATGACAATTCACTAATATTGATGATACGTCATTCACATACACATGCACCTCTTACTTTTAGGATCATGGTAACCCATACAAGCTACTGGGAAGAATATTCTATCATCTGCTATAAAAGTGAAGTTTTAGTCCTGATCAGTTGGTTGGGTGTCATCCTGCAAAAGGGAAAAAGTGCTGGTTTGATTCCTAGTCAGGGTACATGGGGGAGGCAACCAATTGATGTCTCTCTCACACATCTATGTTTCTCTGCTTCTCTTTTTCCCTCCCTTCCCCTCTCTCTAAAAATAAATAAATAAAATCTTTTTTAAAAAGTGAGTTGTTATTCAACACATAATGAGCCAGCTGCCTGGACCCTCCCACCACCCTCCTGATTCACACAGCTTATGGCTCCATGGGAGGCTATTAGGCCCAGACAGCTATAGGAGGCCATGCCACATTGCCACTCTCCACCCAGAATTCTTGTTGTATTTGCTTCTTTAGCAACCTTGTGAGATAAACAGGAATGAAATCTTTAGCACAAGTTGAAATATGAATAACTTAGACCATATTTAGATAGACAAATTAACTCTTTAAGTTATCTATTCATGAAAGTGTGATTGGGATGGGGCAGCCTCACAGAAAAAACATCACAAGGCCTGCACCTGGGTCCTGGTGACTAAGCTTTCCTCCTTGACTGTAGTCACGCAGGTGTAGGACTACACCTGCCATTGGTCATGTGGAGGGGAGGCAAGAGGATAAACAGGTTAACTGACCATCCATTATCATTGTTGGAGAAATGTATCTACAATTAACCAAATAAATAATGGATTAAGAAAGTCAACTTTGACTTCAACAAGAAGTTTATAAATTATTACACACATCTCAATCTGACAAATGCCCAACTATTTTTTTGAGGGTGGGTGTATGGAAAAGACCATACTTACAGTGGCATATGACTTAAAAATAACATATTGAGGAGGGAAATAACGTGGGAAAGAAGGGAAAGGGACGTAAATGAACATGTATGAGGGACCCATGGATGGAGCCAAGGGGGGTGGGATTGAGGGTGGGATGTGGGTGTGGGTAGGGTGGGGGAAAGTGGTGGTGGGAAAATGGGGACCACTGTACTAGAACATCAATAAAAAAGTAAAAGAAAAAAAGAAAACAACCTCTTAACAACAAAGTAAAATTTTTACTTTAAAATGTCCTTAAATTTACTTTACTTAAAATGTACTTAAAAAATTTATGAGACTTGCAAGCACCAACAACAAAAAATAATATTGGTTAATATGCCAATTAATGGTAACAAATTCATAAACATTTAGTGCTGCTCCACATTAAATGTGATAATGATGCTACCAGACCTATATCAAACAGAGATTACTTTTTGGGTAAAGATAACATAAAAGTGTACTAGGTGTTTTTGTTTTTGCTTTTTTTCAGAAAAGCAACTAAATTCAGATGTGTGCTATTTCTTAATTTTTTCCCTAACCTTTCTTCCAGGTATTATAATGTGGGCAATAGTCAGAGGTGACAGGTTAGGGATTGAGTTGTCATTACCAGTGGCTCTTCCATGTGATAGATATGCAACAGTGACTTAGTTGTCTGCATTCTATGATCTTTCAATGGCTTGTGCAGTTCAGGAGCAGTGGGAAGAAGAAGGGATGGTTTGCCGGTGGCACCACTGTTGCTGTTCAATAGTATGACTGGTTCCCTTGTCTTGGCAGCAATTACAGATGTAAAGCCTTTTCCTGGGATATGCTCTTTTTGGTTTATGTATCAGAACTTCTATGTATCTCAGTTGTGCTATCCTGTATTGTTCTATATACTGACTCAACATGTATTCTTAGGGTGTGAAAACATAAAGACATAGCTAAATGAGTTTGGCATCCTATGGGGACAAAAGCAAAGCAAACAAAAGGCAACATATATTGTGTTAAGAAGCAAATGTTTGAGTACTTGTGGATATAACCAGTCACTACAGTGCAAAAGGGATATGCTTTTAAATTTGCTATTTATCGTCACACATGCCAATGTCTTTTCTGGACCAAAATGGGAAAAAGAAACTATATAAACCAAAATAGACTCACAAGAATACAGAGAGAATATGGATGACAAAGCATATGTGTGAGTATAACTAAAAATAAAAGTGTTTTTTGCTGCTGCTTTTGTACTTTATGTTTTAAAAAATCTCAATGCTAAAAGAACAAAGGCTTCACAATAAAATTGTTATTAAAAAACAATCTCAGCAATATTTTAACCTAGACTCTGTATTAGTTCTTTTACTGCAAGCTTGCGATTGCCCTGGGAAGTTATTATTAGTGTACTCCATATGGACTGGGGGAAGTAAATATATATTTTAAAGGAAACTTTATGGCAGTGTATTATAAAAGTTTTGTTTGGGTCTAAATTTTTAATGACAATTCCCCCTCCCCAAAAATATGGACCTTAAAACATCTCCCAACTAAAACACTGATGCAGTCAAAGTGTGTGATGAAGGTTATGCAAGTTTCCCTATGGGACTGGCAGATCACTCATAAACATGAAGTAAATAGCATAATAAACAGCATAAAATTAAATGTATAAATTATAGACAAATAATTACAGCCATACCATGACAGTATTCATGTATATGAATTTATTTAATGCCAAACAAAAGCTTTGCTTACAAGTAATATTTAAGCAAAAGAATTTGAGATGGAAGAACATGAAGAGCTATCCCTTCCATGGAGGAATAAAAATACATGTGTGGTATATGAATCAGAGTTTAAAATGAACACACAGTCTTGACAAAATTTTAATCATAATAATGATAGAAGTATACATAACTAGGCATCATATAGATGACTTAGTTGATAAAGTAAGAGTTCCAAAAGAGCAAAACAGGAGCTATGAGTCTTTGGGTGTTCTTACATCAAAATTTG